>JAYKKT010000091.1:3535000-3600000 GCA_036023115.1 Brasenia schreberi
TCCATGACATAGTTTAGGAGAAATCCTGTTAGTGGAGAAGTAATCTCTGGGGACGGTTGTAGATGGGTATGAATGCTTCCTAATCCAGAATTGCTAACATCATCATGGAGAAGGTAACGGGTGATTTTTGCCAAAACAAGGATTTAGGTGCATGGCTATGCACTTGGCATCGGATGATGAATGAGGGTTGCTTTACTACCGTCCTCATTCAATACCATTCCCACTATTGCACGGGTTGCGGACATAGCCTAATTTTGGTTCTCATTTCTTTAACGTGTTTTATTTCCCTTACTAGAAGCTTAGTTATTTCATCTGGTTTGTTCTTCTGTGATTCAATCCCATGCGCCAGAGTTTCGAATATACATGCTTTGCTGTTCACGTGTTATTTCCTTGGTGCTGTGTGGTTTGATATTTCATTTTACCTTGGTGTCACATCGTAGGTTTTGTGCCGCAAATGTTTGAAA
This sequence comes from Brasenia schreberi, assembly GCA_036023115.1. Classification (NCBI taxonomy): domain Eukaryota; kingdom Viridiplantae; phylum Streptophyta; class Magnoliopsida; order Nymphaeales; family Cabombaceae; genus Brasenia; species Brasenia schreberi. The sequence continues at coordinate 3,535,465 of JAYKKT010000091.1, forward strand.
CTTCATTTTCTTTGCTGTCGAGTCTTGGACTGACTTCCTTTTGGGAAGTCATATTTTTGTTTTTCTACCGAAGAAGAGACGAGTATAGGAGCTTCCTCACTTGAAGTGGGTTTTCAGGGAAACGAACTTTCCGTGGGCCACATACCATGAGCTGCTAGTATCGTGGTTCAAAGTAGGAACCTTTTGATTGCTTTGCTGTGAAGCCTTATTCTTTCATGCTTTCAACTAGGTGGGCTTACCTTCACACGCATTCTGGTTATGTGGTTCGGTGTTGTGGTTTGGCTGTTGAATATGCTTTTGCCTCTTTTTTGGCTATGTGAACTGTGAATTATAAGTACATCTAGTTTTTGTTTATACAACAAGAACTAAGCCTTTTCTCATATATGTTCTTCAATATTTTTTACAAGCTTTTTGCTTATTTATTCACTTGCTCATAGCTGATGTTAGGGGCTAACCCTAATCTTTGGAGGGATTTAGTAAGTTAGGATGGTTTCTTCCCAGGATCCATTTAAGAATGCTTTTTGATAGTTAAATAAAAGAATGCTGGTCTAATTACAGCTCTTGATTGCATTTAGAATGTCAAGGGATGAGGAATTGTTCACTCTTTTGGCAGTATGGCGATCCACCATGGCAGGGGCACTCCCAACATAGGCATTGTTGGTTATGTTAGTTGGTTAAAGTATGAAAGTTTTCCTTTAGCTGCTTGTTTGAATGTATTTAAGAGAAACCCCTCACCTTTAGGTAATTTGTCAAATGGCCACTGGAGTTTATTTTCTGTTTACGAACTCTAGTTCGCTCTTGAAATATAGATCTCTTTCTTTTAGTACAACAACTTTTGGCTGCATATCAGGGTAAGTAAATTCGATGAAGTAACTTGTAGCAATGAGCATACGTTTGTGAATAGAGGTTCCTTACCTTAAATGTTTGCAGCGTGTGGTGGCTTGTAATTCATTCTCTTTTGGGCCCTAAATGTGCCGCAAGTTGATGCAAGTTTATATGCAATTCAGGTGCTTCCCTATTTTTGTATCAGATTTGAATTTGGAATCTTTAGGTTGTGCCATTCTTTGTCCAGTGGGACACACTGTTAAATGAGCTAGTTAAATTACTATCCAACCTGCATGTGTTCTTGTTGTTGGTGCTACAAGTTATGATGTTAATGCCTCTTTTCTTTATTTTTTTGGTTTCCTGTTTAACAATTTGAATTGTTCTGCTTGTGGTTGTTAAAGATGACATCAGACGATGCAAAATTCATAATCTTGAAAATTTCTAGGTTCATAATAAAGACAAGATCAATTTTCCTGACGAGAGTCAGTAGAGGCCTTGATCATTAGAATGATTTGGGATTCCATCTTTCCAATCTTTTTTTTCTGATTTAAATTCCATCTACTAACGTGAATATGGTAGTCAAAGGGACTTCTTATCTATTAAACTTATCACTTTGATAAGCTGGAGTTTATTCTTTTGATAATTTTTCATTTAACTTTTCCTTACTACTTTCTGAAGTTTTAGCATCCTTCATGATTTATCATGCAGATATTAAAGAAAAAATTCATGCATGTAAGCAGAAGCTAGAGGGGCAGAAAGAAACCATGGGTGAGGAAGAACTACAGTGCCTTCAGATTGAGCTAGAGAGTGAAATAACAAAGGAGCAACAAATCCGCCAGGATCTAAGATAAGTATTGAATGTAGTGATTGTTCATTTATCTCATCAGTTTTTCTTGAATTCAATTTATTTAAAATGAACCATCTGGTTGTATCAACACAACAGTTGTGGGGCAGATGGATGACTTGGAAAAGGAAAGAGCTTATGTAGAAGAACGTAAGAAATGTTTGATGATTCAAAAGAAGGAAGAATCACGAGCTCAGTAAGCATTTTAAAGCAGTCATTCTATTTGTTAGTAATTTGGCTTTTTAAGCTGCAATATTTCTATTTTGATGAGTGAAAACATAGGTGCAACGGTTATTCATTTCATGCTTGAAGCTTATAAAGAGTACAGTCATATCAGTGGCTTTTGGGGACCGTATGCTCCTGCAGGGCATTTCATCTAACAGGTTTCATCTAGCCGCAGTTTTAAAATGCTGTTAAGGAGTTCCTCCTGTGTTGATTAGGAATCCCCAAAAGCCTATGCTATTCAAAGTATGCTATGTCAAAATGACTGTCTAAATTCATTTTGGATTGGTCAGGTAAGCCACAGTTTTCTAGGAAAAAGAAAACCGATCAACAGATCATTTGTCTTGCTAGTTAGTGGTAATCATTACCTACAGATAGAACAATAAGGGTGGATTTGCCAAAAGTCGGTAATCTGGCAACTTATTCAGATTTGAGTCACCCAGATCATGGTGTCTTGTTTACAGATACTACATCCTTGATGGCATCATATATCTGAATGTTAGTTCAAGCTTTAGGAATTCATAGAGACTACGGATGCTTTTATTCTACATCATTTCTGCTGGTCATTTAGCAAAGCTGCATCTGACATTTGTTTCTTTCCTTTTCACTTTATTGATTGAAGGAGCGAGATTTCAATGTATGCTTCTGTTACGAAGGTCATACCAAATATGGAAGACAAAATGGGAGTCTCTGGCTGTATCCTTTTATTCTTAATCTGGCATTAGTTCTCTTAGTTATCCCTGTGCAATCTCTTATTCTTTATCATGCTTTTGATGTGCAATGTCTTTTCCATGGTCGCCTGCTTCAGACAACTGGTTTATGCTAAAGTTTGTAGAACTAGATACCAAGTGCTTATTTAAGCTGCTGTTGGTCGGTCTGCACTTCGGCAAATGGGTGCCCTGATTCATTTGATGCATGTTTGATTCGGTCATAATTTTTTATGATTTGTTACACACGTAGTTTGAGCCTTATAGTTCCAAATCCTTCCTGTGATTTAGGGAAAATAAATCAAAGTATCTTCTTTGTCAAGTTCGCTTTCACTTGCATAACTGTGTGTCTTGTATTCGAAGTCACAGATTTCCGTAAAAGTTGAGGAATCGCAGGGCATTGCAGGCATCCCCTTGGAAGCCTCAAATTATTCAAGTATATGCTGGGATACTCTTTGGGCTCTTCTGGTTTCCTTAAAGAATACTATTAGATATTGTTGATCGGGACAAAAAGAAAGCTGAGAAGTTTAATTTTGATCCTGTAAAGATGTCCAGTTTTGAGATATGCAATTCTTTGTGGAAGATAGGAGATCAGTAAAGACTAGTTATAAACGCTCTCTTTTATTTGTATTCATGCTCCTTATCTATGTTCATTCGGCCCTTAATATCTGAGATAGTGTACTGGCAAAACTGTTGCAGTTGAGCAGCATCTGGGTATGCCAAGCCGTCATTAGTTTTGTAATCTTTAACACACGAATGCTTATCAACACGAGAATGTTCCTTGATGTAGGAGATTGTAGTACTAGTAACTTTGGCTGCACTGATTAGCAAACTCCACATGAAGCCTTTGTCACCTCTGAATTGTCGTCATATTCTGTTTGCAAGTCCATATTTCAGCTTTAAAGCATAGATCCTCACTCCCGTTTGTCAGTTCAATTTAGCACTGATCGGGAATTTTCCTATACATGATGAATCTACTTTTTGTTGTAAAGCTGAGAAGCAAACCGCCAGTTGAGAATTTCTTTTGGGGGGACAAGGCAAGTTGAGCCTTAAGAATGTGATTTATGTGGTTAGGCCGCTGTCCCACATTCCAGTGTTTACTTGCACCTTCCTGGATGCAAAAATCTTTCCAAGCATGCTTGACCGTTATCCAGGAAAGGTATACATGTAGTACGACGAACTTACTGTATTTTAATAAGGAAATATTCTATGTAGAAATTAGGAAGAAACTTCCCAGGTTAGTTTCATGCATTGTGAGTACTTTGTGCGTGTTTGTGTTTGTGTGTGCAACCTCTTGCTTTCTCTAGGAGCATTCTTGGTCAGAATTGCAGTGATGATACAAATGTAGAACACACTATGGGAATTCAATTTATCAATTGATTTAATAAGTTTCTTTAAACCAGTCTCATTGATTGATTGCACTATGGTTAGACTGTAACCGGGTCCAAGGTTCGAAGCGAACTGCCTCCTGAACCAAAACCAGAGGACCAGAAGAGTAATCGTTACTGAAACTGGCAGTTCCGATCAGAACCTGACTTAAAATTTTGATTCAAACTTTAAATTTTAAAATTTTTAGAATGTAAACATTTCTTTGTTAACTGCTAACATGGCACATGATAGGGCTCTGTGGAAACAAAGAATCCATGTAGCCGATGTAGCCGACCCCGTCTAGTATGGGAAAAGGCTTAGTTGTTATTGTTGTAAACATTTCTTCTCTTCTATAAATACCTTCTCTATTGCACTGTTTTCCTGTTTATACTCTCTCTCTCTCTCTCTCTCTCTCTCTCTCCTTGCAAACTGGAACTGGCACCAAACCGTAACTAAGAAGCAGAAGCAGAACTGGATCTGTTGTATATATTGGCCTTGGGACTGGTACCAGAACAGGAAGGGCTATTCCAATTCTGATTCAAAGTTTTGGTGGAACCGGAAGCCAGTTAGGACCCGCTGGTCCTGGTTTACCCGACCTGGCCATGTCTAAGTATAGGTGGGAGGCTAGCCTTCTCGGAGAAGCTGTTTGAAAGAGAAGCTTCTCATTTCTGAAACATTATGAGAATCTTCTTTTTCCCAATCACAAATGTAGGAAAAAGTATTTAAAATGTAGGAAAAAGTATTTATAGTGAGGTAAATATCCAAAAACCTTTCTATATATTTAAATTTTACGGCGAGCAGAAGCTATGTCCGGTAAAAAATAGGCCAAACTTCAAACACTAACCCTAGAGGTGTCGATATGGGCCAAGCCGGGCCACATCTTATATGGGCCTCTAAAGTATTGGCCTGGCAGACACACACACACACACACACACACACATATATATATATATATATATAGTTCTTTTCATTACATGTATAGATATATAGTTTTTTATTACATGTATATATAGTATATGTGGCTCACATATACATATAAATATATATGTATATATAGTTTTTTCAATTACATATATATGTATAGTTTTTTCATTACATATATATATATATTTATTTATTTATTTATTTATTACATGTATGTGTATGTACAGTACATATACATGTATATTTTTTTATTACATATGTATATGACTTGTTGAAGCCTAAAATGTTATAGTTAGATTTGGATTTCAAGCAGATTTGGATAGGGTTTTATTGACCCAATCTAATATTCAACAGGCCTATGGTTCTGCAGGCCAGCTAGGCCTGGTGCGGTGTGAACCCTATGACCATATGAGTCAGACCATTTGCCCTTGGGCCAAAATTCTCTTGGCCGGCCAGGCCCGTTTTGACATCTCTAACTAACCCCATGAAATCATGGACTATCATACAACCCATGGCTTTTATGGTTGGCCACAATTTTTTTCTGGATGCCTCACCAAACGGGTAAAGTAGATCCATATGGCCTTTCATATATTCCTTTTATGCTTCTTCTCCATTTGTTAATCAATAAAAGAAGCGGCAATCTAACTCCGATTGTGGACAGGAATTCTGGGATGTTAACCCATGGATCCGAGGCCGTCATATAACACCAACCAAAATGGGTGAGCCACTGTTTAACATGGTTTCCATCTTGGGGTCGACTAGCCCAGAAACTTCCTTCCGCTAGTGCTTTATATATATATATATATATATATATATATATATAGAGAGAGAGAGAGAGAGAGAGAGAGAGAGAGAGAGAGATGTATGTATAAATTATTGACAAGCTGGGATAAGAGATTCCCACCGACTATGCACCCTAAATATATTGTCGTTTAACTCTTTCATCTGTTACATCATTTTCCCTTGATTATTTTATTTGGGGACATTTGGTTACTCTGCACCAAAGTATGCCTATGATATATCTTCAATGTAGCTTCTGCAATTCACCATGCATTTTAAGTCCTTGATTGTGAGAGATGGAATCCTTCTCATAATCTCAATTCACATATTGCCATCGAAAGATACACTGTATATTAATTGACAGTGAAGACACAGGAAGACTTCTGTGTTATAGCTCATAAACTGTAACTCATTTTGCAGTAAATTGATTTGTTTGTTATACTTTCATTGATTGCGATTCCGTAACTTGAGAAATATATCTTCTCATGTCCACCAATAATTATAGGTTGCATAGAGAAACCCACTTTATTCAATTTGGCAATACAATTGTGAAATGTCAATTGTCTCATATAAGGGATCACCCTTACATGGTCAATCCCCAAGCCCGGAGGAAAATTGCATTAGGCTTTCGACAATCAACGTAAAACTTTATCCGACTTATTTATCATAAATTTTACAAATTATGAGCATTGTGTTGGGACATTCCCTCTTAGCGACACACTGGAGAGCTTGAATGGAATGCAAAGTAAGCAAAAGCTTCTACATCTTCACTCGAATGTAGTGAATTAATTGAAGAGAGGTTATCACATTATGAATGGTGTAGGTAAAGAAGTTAGTCATGCTACATTGTCGCTCGAATGTAATGAAAAAGTTACGAGGGTCTCCACATTTTCAGTGTGGATGGATGCAAGTAAGGAAGTTAATCCTAGATAATAAAATTAGTATTAGTACTTGGAATATCGAAACATTGATCGACAAGTTAATGGAGGTGGTAGATACTATGATTCGGAGAAAGAATCACATTTTTAAAAAAGACAAAGTGGGTTGGAGAAAAAGCAAAAGAAATTGAGAATACAAGTTTTAAATTATGTTACTCAAGAAAGAAAAAGGCTCGAAATTAAATTGGTATTATTATAATTCAAGATTTAAAGGATAGTGTAGTAGACATGCAATGATATATTGACTCTATTATGAAAGTGAAATTAGTGTTAGGAGTATACACTTTGAATATAGTTTGTACTTACGCACCCTAAGTAGTACTAAAAGATAATATAAAGACGACTTTTGGGGAGGAGTTAGATAAGGTGATTCAAAGAATTACACAAAGGGAGATGATTTGTTTAGGAGGAAACTTAAATGGACATGTCGGTAAAGAGGCAATAGGATATCAAGATATTCATGGAAACTATGATTTTAGGTATATAAATGAAGAAAGTAGGGAGATTTTAAATTTTGCTATGACATTTGATCTCTTTATAATAAATATTATCTTTGAAAAATGAGGTGAACATTTAATTACTTACAAGAGTGGTTTATCACAAATACACAACAACAACAAAGTCTTTTCCCATACAATACATGGATTCTTTGTTTTCACATAACCCTATCTTGTGTCATGCTAGAAATTAACTAATTATAAACTATATCATTCTTTATTATTTCTTTCTAACACTTTTATGGTCATCCTCTTCCTCTTTTAACATTTTTACAATCTTCTTATGGGAGTGTACTTAGGTTGTCTTTCTACCTGTCCAAACCATCTTAAATGTTTTTCTCTCATTTTATCCTCTATTGGTGCTACTCCCAATTTCTTTCTAATAATCTCATTATGTATATGATCTTTCCTTATGTAATCGCTCATCCATCTCTACATCTTCATTTCTCCTACGGATATTTTTTTGCATAAGTTGATTAATTGCCCAACACTCAAAACTATAAAACATAGCAGGCATAATTGTTGCTCTATAATATTTACCTTTCAACTTAAATGATATCTTATTATCACATAGAATACCTTATGCCCCTCACCATTTTAACCGACCGACATTAATTCTAGGTATAACATCTCTATTAATTTTTTTATCACTTTGAAAAATTGATACTAGGTATTTAAAACTTTCCTTGTATGAGATACAATGTGTGTCAATCTTAATTTTTATATCCTCTTAAGTACCCAAATGATCAAACTTACATTCCATGTGTTTTGTATTGTTCTACTAAGTTGCAAGCTTTTACTTTCTAATGTTTCTCTCAATAGTTCTAATTTCCTATTAACTTTCTCCTTAAACTCATCAACTAACATAATGTCATCTACAAATAACATATACCAACGTATTTCATCTTGAATATGTTTTGTTAACTCATCAATGAGCAATATAAATAAATATGGACTTAAAGTTGATCTCTGATGTAACCCAATATTAACTTCAAAGGAATCGATCACTCCTTCATGAGTCCCACACATGCTTTTGCACAATTCTAAATGTCTCTTATAAGATTTATGTATGTCAATGAGATACCTCTCTTTTCAAAGGTTTTCCAAAGAACATTCTTTTGACACCATATCATAAGCTTTTTCTAGATCAATAAATATCATGTGAATGTTTTTTTTTTGTTCTAAAATGTTCCATAAGACATCGCAAAAAGGTTAATCTCTTGAATAGTAGATCTACCAAGCATGAATCAGAATTCTTTCTTTGTTGTACTCAATAATTATCTTAACCTACATTTGATAATTCTTTACTATAATTTCATAGTATTGCTCGTTAACTTGATATCTCGATAATTCGCACAATTCTAAATGTCTCCCTTGTTCTTATATATGGGTATAAGTATACTCGCTCTCCATTCTTCGAGTATCTTTTGGGTTCTCTATATTTCATTAAATAGTCTTACGAGTTAAGTGAGTCCGATCTCTCCTAGGATTTTCCATACTGAAATATTGTCTTGCCTTATAGATTTACCAACTTTCATATATTTAAGAGCATCTTTGACTTCATTCTTTTGAATACGCTGATAAAAATTATGGTTTATATATGGTTCTAATTTGACTAACTCTCCTAAACTAATACTAACATTTTTTATTTTCATTAAAAAACTTATAGAAATAATTTTTTAGCTATTTTTGATATTATCATTCGCTACTAGAATCTTGTCATCCTCATCTTTGATGCATCTAACAAAATAAAGATCGTTAGTTTTCTTATCTCTACCATTAGCTATCCTAAAAATATCTTTTTTAGTTTTTTTTTTAGTTCAGCTTTTTATATAAATCCTTTCAAATTTTAGCTTTTACTTCAGTGAAGGTTTTTTTTGCTTAGTAGTGTTGGGTAGTTAATCATCATGTGCAAAAGATGTCTGTAGCAAAAATGAAGATGTTGAGATGGATGAGAAGAGCGTATACATAATGAGGTTATTAGAAACAAATTCGAAGTAGTACAAATAGAAGATAAAATGAGGAAAAATCATTTTAGATGGTTTGAATACGTAAAAAGACGATCTAAGGACATTTGATAAGAACATATGAAAACTAGATTATGAAAATGTTAAAAGATGAAGAGTACGAAAAGAAAGTGGTGAAAAGAAAAATAAAGAATGATCTAGTTTATACATGATAGGGCCCCATGAAAACAAAGAATCGATGTAGCCCACCTCATCTAGTATGGAAAAAGGCTTACTTGTTAATACCAAATTGCATTTCGAAAAGCTAAGACCGTCACCTTCTACCTGAGTGACCACAAGACATGCAATGCATATATACTGGCATCGATTGTTGTCATCCGTCCTTACCTATTGTGAAGATGCCTTCATTCTGGTATACTTCGATTTTTCATCGAAATGAGTCTGATCATCATATCTATTGGGCCTTGCATGAGAAGAAGAGAACACAATGTAGCCAAGAACAACCAGCCAACTCTCACTCTCTCTCTCTCACACACACACAGACGAACTTGCACAAACACCAACCGAGTAAAATATACATACACACAGAGTGGAGGTCGGCAAGTCATCCTTGGCTGCATACCGCTCTCTGCCTCATCAGGCAAGGCCTTTTAGATTAACACCCCCACATGATGCTTCTGTTCCTCCAAGGCAAAAGCGAAGGCGTCTCCCCTTTGATTTACTTGGGTCTCTATGCCATTTCCTTATATAAGCAAACTATCTAGCTGGCTGAATAAGTAATTTGCTGATATTCCCTTTGGCCATTTTTACCAGTGGGTTACAGAAAGCAATGTCATCACTCCCACTCCCTTATTTGAAATTCCAAAAGTGGCAATCATCTGCTTTGTCCTGCACAGTTGCAGAAATATAATACTCTTGCCTTAGAAAGATTTTCCTTTTATTGGGCATCTGCAAATCTTAGTTGTCGCACTTGTCTCCAAATCGATCAGTTAGAAAAGCATGCACTTTATTGGTTACCATCTATGGTATCCCATCATGCAATGCATCCACCGCACATCGTTTCGCATGACTCCAAACTAGTGTCTGTCTGCTTCTGGTTTTGTTAACCTATAAACTGACCAGTTCATAAATGTATATTTTGAAATATCATTGTATACAACATTACTACTGTAGACAGGAGAATTCGGGACAGTTTGTTCTTGATCATAAGAGTAGGTAATCCCTTCAATTCCACTAACAATCGGTTCGGGTTTGGTTCTTTAGAAGGAGGATCCATAACCAAATTTGGTGTTCTTTGTTCGGTTCCAGTTCTAGGGTTCTAGAGGCAGGTTCATCTTGTTCGGCTCATCAGTGAGAGTTCAAATCATCCACCTCTAGATAAAAGGGGAGGATTGGGTATGCTTCCAACTGTATCATAAATCTCCCTCACTCCAGAAAAACAAAAGAAAATGATATAGTAAGGGTAGAATAAACACGTATTAAGTCAGTCATTCGGTCGGTTTCACAGAGAACTTTACAAAATCAGGAAAGCGATCCAACTACTCATACCGCAGCAGCTCGAATGTAGGCTTGTTTTGCAAGCCTACATTGCTATTGTAAGCTTACAGTAAGACGACCTTATTCTAAGGTAAAGCGACAAAGGAAAGGCTACTTCCATTTAAGAGAGAGCCGGAAACCGGAGAGATCGCCCATTAGAAGCGATCACCGGTAACCAAACCGTCATCGTCGCCGCCAGCAAATTAACATGGGGTGGCAGCTGCTGCAACAATAATATAATTAAAGGGTGCATGGGGGATAGGATTATCTGCTGACTGCAGCAAATCGGCAGTGACATGTCGTGGGCCTCACATCTGATTCAATGGAAACCCAACCTTCTCACCTGCAACAAATATTTGTATTTGGACGAATCTGAAGATCAGTCACCATGAACGTGACCAACAATTTTCCGCAAAAGCTTGTCTACATACCCTGTCATACGCTTTCGTTGCAATCATAATGTAATATACGTGTAACAGTACCAAAATGGGTGTTTTTGCTAATTTAAGGCATTAAATCTCTCACTCTATTATATATATATAGTGTGTGTGTATGTGTGTGTTTATAAATAAATCCACTTAATTTTTTCATTGGATAAGTTTGATCAACAGTAAAAAATCTAAATTTAAAAGCAAAAAATATCATTGTTTTTTTTACTTCGCATTAAATACACCTATATGCATTAAATACTTTTTAAATTCAAACTCTATCATTTATCATGTCATATATATATATATATATATATATATATATATATATATATATAAAGTGTGTCCGGCTAGCTAGCATGACCAACATCAGTAAGATAGAGGAAGCAGATTGTGATCTTTCCATTTCCGCACATGAGCACACGCAAAACATGCAAGTGTGTGTGTGGGTGTGCGAGCCATAGTTGTACTGTTTGGCGGTTGGGTTTATATCTTCGTAGCACATTTGCAGTACTAAATGTTGAGCACTGCTGCACAAGGCATATGCATATGATTCGTAAGGTGGCACATGCGGGTGGATATACGTACTTGGATGGCTTGCGGGTTTGCACGTTGGTCATCTTAGAATGCATGTCAAGTCGATCTACAGGATTGCTAGTTGGGCACCATTTGTAGCATGCACACTCCAACCTCCCTCTATGTATATATCGGAAAACCGGATCCTCCACTAATTTTAAAAATTTTAAAGACATTGTTATTGCACTCTGCCCATCACTAATATGTCCACCCATTTCTCATGCCTATAATTTAAAAAAAATTAAAGAATTTGAAAAAGTTTGAAAGATGTCGTTATTAAACTCATGCCACTCAAAAGCTTGACATGAATGAGCAGATGTCACAAGTGGGCATGATCCAATCACTATATATATATAATATCTACCTCCTCTTTGACCCTCTCTTTTTCTCTTATATATATATATATCGTGTGTCTTACTGGGCAAGCCATCAACTTCATGTTTGATTCAATTCCTATTAATGAATCCTATGCATGGTTCGATTTCCAAGTTCAAACCAAGTTACATTATCATCGTATCTTCCCTCTTTAGACAAAATCACTTCCTGTTCTTTTCTTCTCTACCACTTTTGTCTTGCAATCCTCGAGAAAGTTTCATTTTTTCTGCTACTACTGAACGTGCTGCATTTACACAATTTGACAGAACGATGAATACTGAGACAAACTTGTTATGGTCACATGCATACATTCTCTACAATCATGTAAAGGTAGAAGATAGCTCTGAGCTAGCTGCTTCCAAGCTATACTAGACTAGACAAAGTCGAATTTTCTTTTAGTATTATAGATTTCACTATATCAGCCCGTTTAATAGTGGTGGCTCTAGCTAGCTTGAATCTCGAGCTAGCTGGTACCTGATACTCGTGATGGATCTACGACATGGATTCTTGGTTGTTATATTGTGTCATATTAAGATTTCAATCAGATAAATGCAGAACATGAAGATCTGGGCTAGGGGTGTTCATGGTTCGGTTCTAGCTCCAATCTTGAACAAAACCAAACCGTGGCATGATCAGAACCAAACCTACGGTTTTAGTTTGGTTTGGTTCTGAACCACAGTTCTACTTCTTTTAGCATTCGACCCTGCTTCAAATGTGGGCCACAAATCTTTGACCCGGTCCTGCATTTTTTCAGGGCCGGACCAGGTCAAGACCCATTTTTACATCTCTAGAGGTAAGCTCAATGGATTAAAGATAGCAATAAGGACCTCGGTGATGATAACCGGCGGTGCCCCTCATGCTAATACAGCCCGGCCCCGATTAGAGTCGGGCACCACCCTGTGTTACGTAATTGTGGAAGAGGCAAATTTTGGATCTTGTCGAAACATAATATCAAGGGCTTCTGGTGGCCAAAAAATGATAGATTTTGAGCCTAATAAAGGTCCGACCTGGGCCAAATTCAATAAGAAATTGAAGCGCTCCTTGGTGGATTCGGACCAATATAGGGCCTAACGTGGTCTAGGGGGTGTTTGCATCAACTGGCCAATGCTGGATGGAACTGCAAAAAACGGCACCATACGAGCACACTTTTGATACAAGGCAAATGAGGGCCTCGTGTGGCTAAATGAATATGCATCAAGGGGTGTTTGATTACGAGGCCAGGACTGCAGAACTTTCATTACAAATCCAGTTCACCTGCTTGTCGGCCTCTGAATCAAGTAAAAGGCAGGATCCTGTTCACCGAGATCCGCCTTTGATTATGACGTGAACTGGGCCTACAGATCCAGTTTTGTAGACCCAGACGTGAAACACCCCCAAGGTAGTTTGGCACAGTGGCCCAGGCCAATATGACCTTTATGGCTGCATATTCCACGGGCTATTGATGGGCTTGATTTTGGATGACCCGAAGCTCTCACCTACATTTAGGTTGAGATGGTGAAGATGGACACAATCAATAGGAATGCCAATATATGTGGGTTTGGTAGGACACGAAAGATTAGAGCCTCATTTAGTTGGTTTTGGTCATGAAAATAGATTCAGTATTCAACATTTGCATCCGACTCCTCAATATTTTGAAACATGTGCAGAATTTTTTGAGCTTAGATGGAGAAATTTGCTTTCGTGTTCTTTTAGAGGAGAAACTTGTTTTCGTGTTCTTTTAGAGTGAGGCGAATAGCTGATAAAGATTTAGGGTGGTGCAACTCTGTATTATAGTCCACGGATTTAACCATATGCTATACACCTGGTCAGGGATCGAGGCCGACATACCCGAAAACGAAAGAGCACGAGATTTTGACTAGCAATTTCACTTAATCGTAGCATTGTGTTGTTGAATCCAATTGATTTCATATAAAAGCACCAAATAATACCCAGTTATATTATTTTGTCAGGAACAGATCAACCCGAACACGAGCCTATGTTCTCCGTTACACCTTGAGTGGTCAAGAACACTTTCCGTTGCCAGTAATATAATGTCCTAGATCATGCTTATATCGATATCATTTCAGGTAGTGTAGAAAACAGGTCAACCAAACACAACCTGATATTTTGGATGCATTCGGAAACAGACCTCTCTGGTCGTGTCTGTGTCCAGCTCTCACTGCGAAACTTAGCGTCCCCGTTTGAGAGACCTCGGGCTGTGACCAACATCGGATAGCGATCCAGATCCGAAGCACTCCTCCTTTCTCACTTTTCAATTTTGGGATATTTTAACTTTCTTTTCTTTTACAATAGAGGAGCCATGTGCATGCCCTAGGTATCGATCTCATGACCTTTAACTTATGAGTCGACCTCGTGGCTAGGTGAGCCATTGCTTATCATTTCTTTCCTCACGAATCTCCCCAGGAATTTTCGATTCCAAAGACTATATGGAAATCTCAAGAAATTATACAATTTGCTGTCATAAATGAATCAAGCCTCTTCCAGGGTTTCGCCACCTTTCACTGAATTCATGTCTTCAAATCTCCTGCCTGTCTTTGTGTTAGTTCAAAAATGATGCACCCTCTGTGAAACGTGGCAGCATGTATGTTGTGCTTGGCTTGATTTTCCAATTTTCTATAAAGCTAGCACGATGGCAACTTCTTGGACAGACACGTGGGTTCTGGAGGCGCCAGATGGAGCCTCCGTTGTTCTCCCGCTACTTAAAGTGGAGCAGATGGAAGCGGGCCTTTGGAGTTCGAGTTCATGGCGTGCTGGACAAGACTTTGCGTCGTCGCCCTCTCTTTCTCCCTCCTCTTCTTCCCTCTCTGCGGCGTCCGTATTGTCCTTGCGGACGGCGAGGAGATCTCGGACGCTCCAGTGAGACCTGATGCCTCAGCGGAGAAGGAATTGGAGCTCCTCAGATCTAAGATCGCCGCCCTAGGTTGGCTGCTCTCTCTCTCCTTTGTCATCGTCGAATACGTTTCCTGTCTAAAGCGTTGTCGCGTTCTCTGATTTTTCGATATGGTGCCTTTTCGTTGGATAAGACAAAGGATATTTTTGTTCCGTTTGGTGCCATCTTTTGTGATCTATTGCAAAGCGAGAGCTTTGGTAATTGAAGAGTTTATCGCGCAGGTTCATGGTGCTTTTTGCTGGGTCGGTTGCGAAACAAAGTTTTTTATGTTGAACTGGTAGGTAGTTAAGGAACTTTGGTCGGTTTTGTCTGGTGGAGTCCGTGGTCTTCTTGGATTTTCGACAGAGTTGGTTATGGATTCGAAGATATATCTGTAGGAAGGGGTGGAAGTTCTGAGTTGTGCCCACAGATTCATCCACTGAAGAGCGGGCTATACCGAACTTGAAGCAATTCATTAACGATTGACAATGAGTTTGTTGGATGTTAGCAGAATGGTTTAGAAGGCACTTTGCTAGACAATTCAGCATAACTGTGATCATCATACATTGATGACTCGGAATCTGGAGACATCAGCTTATTACGTAACTCGGCGTCAAGTAAATTGGGCCTCAGATCATACTTTCTTTCCATATCATAGATCTGGACTCTTGATGTTGAATTTGTGCCGCGTGATGTATATACTAAGTGTGTGGTGTGCTTAAATTCGTGGAATCGCGTCAAAGGACCAACCAAAACCGAGCTTCTTTGCAAACGTAGGTTGTCTCCGGTACGTGGAATCTGATTAGCATTATGGTCTAGCTTGGGTATCTGAGATTAAATCTAAAAGGAGCGAATGGGATGAGATGAGGTCTTTTAATTCCGCATTTGTAATTCTAACCGTTGAACATTGTCTGAGATTGAAGTAAGTTCCATATAAATCTTTCAGATATCCCTTAGCTGGAGACTTTTAGTCAGCTTGTATTTGCTATTTGGAGTTTATGTTTGAAAGGAAAACACGGAAGTGAGCATGGAAAAAATACTTAAAAGAATAAGTTTATTGAATTTCAAGAAAATCTTCACAAGTTTATCCTTTTAATAATAAATATTAATGGCGTCTTCTTGCATAATTGTAATTTAGATTACATGTATCTTTTTGTCACGTAGTAGTTTTACACAGTGTTGTCTGACGCGTATCGTATCGCGTATCGCTAGGCTCCACGATACGGGCGTATCATATTTTAATATTAAAATAATACAAAAATTATTTAAAAAA
Organism: Brasenia schreberi; assembly: GCA_036023115.1. Lineage (NCBI taxonomy): Eukaryota > Viridiplantae > Streptophyta > Magnoliopsida > Nymphaeales > Cabombaceae > Brasenia > Brasenia schreberi. The sequence continues at coordinate 3,551,594 of JAYKKT010000091.1, forward strand.
TCAAGAAAATTAGTAAAAATCCGAAAAAAATCTGGAAAATATGGAAAAATCTGATAATTGCTTTAAATTCATATAATGCAAAGTTTAGCACAGATTGATCATTCAACATTGAACAATTGCATCCAAAATTACATATTTTGAAGCAAAAAATGAAATACATTTACATTTTACATATTGTAAATTTGTATCAGGATTATTAACTAAATAATCTTCATCTTCTACTTATAAAGATTCAAAGTTTCCCATCACCTTCTGCTTTAAAATGAAAATCTTCATCTCCTTCGTGATGTTGTTGCACTTCAAATTAATTCATGTAATGTCTTCTTCGGTTAGGAGTGCATTTTCTTCGTTATCTTCCATAATCCACTCATCTAATATATCAAAATTAACAAACTGCTATCTTTGTACATGTAGTTGTCATATTTGCTAATTTTCATATGTGAGCAAAACAATGAGCTCAATTTCTTTGATTATTGACTCTATGACACCTCTGTGATGTGATAATGATATCCCTTTTTCTCTTACGACTAGCTTTTTAACTAATGCTTGAGCTTCATTTCCCACTTCACATACTGAGTTAAGCCTCACACACGTTGATCATGTTCAACTCAATGGAAGTCACGTAAGGTGAACCCTAAAATAGTGAAGTTGTGAAATGCCCACTCAATGAACCGAGACAACCAAATGTTTTTAATTGTTTGCGATCTTATGAAATTGGAAACTGCTAGCAGAAATATACCTAAAAGTTGGCAACAGAAAGGAAAATGATTTTGTCATAATTTTTATTTGTTTATAAATTATTTTTATTCAATAAATAAAATTATAAACTCAAATTACAAGCATAGGGAAGTGAAGAGAGTCCAGAAACCTTCAAAAAAAAAAATTGAAAAAACAAAAATTGGGCGTATCGCCCGTATCTTACGATACGGTGCGATACGGATAACACTGGTTTTATAAGATCCTGTAATTTGTCTTGTGTTGTTCGGTTGCTGTTCTTTCCCATGCAGGATGAAGTTTATTGTGGAACTTTGTTGAGCATTTTTGTCATCTTATAGGCTTTCATAGGCTTTACAATAATGCCACATGAGATTCTGATTAACTTTATATATCTGTAGCTTCTGATGCACTTCTCATTATTTTGAAGAGCATAGAGGTGTCACTGTTTGCTGTATTGTTAATTGTCAGATAAGGAAGGGTACACCATGTGTGGTTCATGATGACCATTTGTTCCATCTCGAACACGTTGATCCTTTGCCTAGACTTGTTTGTTATCGTTACTTTAAAAACTTATTCTTGATGTTTGTAACGTTGACATTTCAAGGTACAATGTGATGATTATTTTGTATGCACGCATACGTTCCAGAGCAGGGACTGTGCTTTTGTCACTGGGGACCAGTTTCCCTGAAGCTAGTGGGAAATGCTTTCAGTACCTACTTGCATCTTTCCCATCTGGTTTTTGACTAAGCCATGGTGCCTTTGGTGCTTGAACACTTCAATGAAACCGAAGAAGGCCTCAAATGTGTTGTGAGGAAATGATAAACATGATCTTGCTTCTGGGTTAAGGTGAGAATACACCAGCAGATCAAAAGTTGCGACTAAGAATCCATGGAACCTGGACACTTAGTGTGGAGAAGGTCCTGTTTCGGTTTACCCTTGTAGACTGTTGTGGAGAATAGATTTTTGTGGCAAGAAACAGAAACCAAATTGGCATCCTTCTAGAATCGCAAGGATCCATTTGTTGAGACAACAAAAGTTTCTAGAGTGGGAGATACTCTTTGGAATGACACAGAAGGCATAAGTTTCTAGCTTTCAATTTGAAGGCAGACTGGAAGAGGGTTTATAGACTTGAAAAATCTGTCAGATTTGTATCAATATTTCTAAGCGTTCATCTCCACTAGGTTGCTATCATTTTTAACCTGCACACGCTTTGCTTTTGGCTGTGTTTCCTATGGTTGCTTTGTTCTTTTGTCTAGGTGTATAACTTACACATGGCACTGTTTTGTTTTAAGAGTCGGCCATTGAAGGGAGGACACACAAGCATAAATCCAAAGATGATAAGATCATTCAGCTTGAAAAGATCATTCAGGAGAAATCCAAAAATATTGCATCCTTGCAGGTTGAAATTGATTCCCTTAAGGTTGGTGGTGTTCTCCTTTCAGATTATTCTATTTGTGTTTTTATTTTCTTAACAATATTGTTGCTTTTTAACCAATTTAACATCAGTTTGTGTTGGTTTTCTTGTTTTGATTCCCGTATGATTTTCATTTCACAATAGGCTACATGGGATGTTCCTTTTCATGGGTTCATACATGCTTGAACTATTTATTATTCTATTTCTCTACTCTAAACCTAGTGGTACCTAAGTTATTATTTTCTGGGTTACTAATGTTCAGAATATACGTGCATGTGAAGGTGGAGTTCCTTAAATGTTTCCATATTCATTTTGTTGTTACATAACTTAGATTATCGTACTCATGGTTCAAGGTCAAAGCAATGGTCAGTTCAGGTGTCTGACAATGGACTTCTTGACCTTGACAAACTTGTCACATGGTACTGATGATGTGCTTCCTACCTATTGACCACCTCCTGAATCCATGTGTCTAATCGTTTAACTCATCTTCCAAAATGACATAGTTATGTGGGCATGGCACTAGGATCTTTTAGGCATTTAATTAAGTTGTTTAGGGTCCTCAACTATCCTGCTCAATCAAAGCCAAATCTGAGCATGGTGGTTTTGTTTCACTGGACTGCTGGATGAGTTGCAGTTACATTATTTTTCTTTTCTTTTCCATTGGATGGTTGTAAGAAAAGGTGAATATTCCAAATGTGTGGTTTTCTCTGTCTCAAGCTGTTCACTAGGAATTATTAATTTTGGTCCTAGTGTAGTCGTCTTTATGTATTATCTTTAGAGTATCTGTTATCTTGAACTGTGGTGAAGATCGCCTTTTTTATTCTTATGCGTGACGAGACCTAGGTCAGGCAACAGTTCCATGGTTTATGATCTTTGGTCTTTGTGTTGTACTTTTCTGATCCTTGCACTGTAGAAAAAGAGGGCCAGAGATGTAGAGGATCGGGTTGGGAAGGCCCATGCCCAAGCCAGTGAACTTGAAAACCAGGTAACAATAGTATGCACATGTTTTATCTTGTTAACAAGGATTTAGCATCGTCTCATCCGGTGCTATTTACCTGGTTTTGCAGGTCGCGATTTTGAAAAGTAAAATCGATTTACAAAATAAGCAGAGGGAAGCTGTCGAACTTCATGCAGCTGATGCTGAGAGGAAAACAAAAGAAGTGAATGCTAAAATGGGAAGTGTAAGGGATCACCCACAGAATCTTTCTCAAAGTGAAGTGCTTGTAGTTGTATTATTAGATAGTGCTAGACCTAAAGATAGTTTTAATTATGTCCTGATCATATTTATGTTCTAATGTTAACACATTTCGTGCTTCGTTTTTTACTTCTTATAGCATCTCGCTGTTTGATGAGTGGGTTTGGTCTTGTTAGAAATTTTTTGGATGGTTTAAATAGATAGAATTACCATGGATTCTACAAATTATGATAGGGCTTTGTGGAAACAAAGAATCCATGTAGCCAACTCCATCTAGTATGGGAAAAGGCTTAGTTATTGTTGGTTTAAATAGATAGAATTGTTGTGTTGATCCTTCTTATGTTCTGTATTCATTTGTAGTTGGAAAAAATAAGTGAGGAGCAGAAAAACAAGATTGCTAAATTGGAGAAGGAATTTCAGTCAGCTGAGGTACGTTTAGGTGCACTAACCTTTTTCATTTGGGTCGTTGGCTCAGTGCACCTCTTTCAACTTTCAGAAGAAACTGTTAAAGACTCAGTTACACGCCGAGGCAAAGACCAAAGAGTTGTCTGAGGTATAAAAGCTTTATCTCTTGCATTTTTTTATGATGAAGTGCATCTCAATCTGTGTCTTTGATAGATATACCAGATGTAATCACTATTTAAGAAATGAACTGTCTTGATGTTATGCTGCCGGCCTCCTATCTATCAACTGATTGTTCAATGTTATTGCATAATTTACTAAAAGTAGACAGCTATATACCAGTTACTTGGTGGTACATTTACGAACTTCATCTCAATTATGTAGCACAGATGTTGAATAGTCTTCAGACTTCTGATCTAGGATTTGCTTGTGGACTAGTTTGTCAGAATTTTGATGATTGTTCTGAAGAACGTTCATCAGAGTAGCTTCGTTACAGTGGCTGTGAGTGTCCAATATGGTTAAATATCCTCCTGAAATAGGAAATTTGTCAGACAACTACCTCTTACTTCTTGAAGAACGTTATGATCCATGCTTGGGAAGTGTCTCCTGGGTAGGGAACGTTGGTTGCCAATTCTTTGTTTCATAAGGGCCTCTTAAAGCTGGAAGAAAGATTTAACTTCAGTATGAATAAAATTTTCGTTGCTCTGGATATTCAAGGCACTTGCTGCTGACTATGTGAACAGGTTCAAAATGTATGGTTACCACATTGGCTTGCAGTATATTATGCTGAATTTCAGGTGAGTTTTAGCAGCTCATGGCAAAATTGCTGTATATGTTGCCATTATGGTGGTTCTTCAATGATCTTAACCCTATTTTGCAGTCATTTGCATCTAAAAAGTGGAATGAATATGGAGAACCAAACTGGAGTTTTGCTTCACAGAAGGTGATGCTTGTCTTTTTGTGCTACCGATGCCAACTCCCTTGAGTATTTGATTCTGGCTTTTAGGTTGATGTTTCTTGGTTTTCCCTGTAAAATTGTTCTAACTGTTGCCTCTCATACACGATTGTCAGTTATTCATTGATTATCAGCTATGATGATAATAACCTTCCTTGCATCATTTTATAGGCAGTGGAAAACATTGCAAAGGTTCAAGAGTGGGCCAAGCCTCATATTGAAGAAATTAATTCTGTAAGTTGTTGCTGCAACACCTATCAAATTTTTGGGGGATGTAGGTCTATAATGCGTTATTGGCTCTCTCCTGTGAGATGTATCTGACTCTGGGTGCTTCCTGTGCGCCCCATCCAAATATTATAGTTATCAGGTTATGCTCCAAAAACGAAAAGGAAAAAGAGGAAGTCAACAAAGAAATTAGAAGTTGATGGAGTATTGCATGTCATGGTTTTCTTTTTATTCTACAGGTTCTTAGGCGATGTGTGTTTCTGTTTCTACATCATGCTTATAAGAAATCTTTATGAGCATCATCTTAATTCGTTTGAAACAGAAATCATCGTTACAAAATATTTAAAGCCATTGACAAGAAAATTAGCAGAGAAGTGTTGCTGCTGAATTTGCATTGTTTTAGTGGTGGCAGTGATAGATAGTTTGTGGTCGCAATGGTGGCATCTAGGGTATAGGATGAGTGGTTGTCATATGGTTGTAGTGCTTGTTTGTGGACGATCGAGATAGCTGTGGTGACAGCAAGATTATTTGTGTTGGGCAGAGTTATAGGTAGTACCATCATCGTGGTGAACTTCTAATAATTAAGCATGCCTGTCTAGCTCTTGCTTTTTTTTAGTTGAATGCTACTGTCACTCAAGATTGAGCTCGATGGCAATCTGGAATCCGTGTAGTTACACAGCACTGAATGTGGAGAAAAAACGTGGTTTTCATACGCCTGATAAGTCATGCTTAGGTGTCAAGGACCTCAAGGTCGTGAAAGTTCAGTTTGTTCCCAGGCGTCAAGCTCTTAAAATTCTCAGCCGACAGTGGCACTTTACTGGTTCCATATGTCTTAAATAATCCTGCCAAAATACACCAAACGATCTTTCTTTCAAAATAATGCAATTTCATGATATTTTAAACTTTGTGGGATTAAAAGAGTGGAGAGTTATTGAGAACAATGTGAAACATGAATATTGGCGAAACCTTCATGCATGTTTGTGATGGTTAATATTTAAAAGCTAGTATGTGAGTGAATTGTTGTCTACGATGATTGCCTTCTTTGCTGACTATAGATAATTACGGTACACTGGTGACACTTGATTCTCATGTCTTCCATGTAGACGTGGATCCCTCTTTTGAAGGATAAATGGGTGGAAGTATCTACCCTTGTTGAGCCACATGTACGCACTATTACTACTAAATCTCTTGAGGCTTATGGTGAATTAAAGACCGCTGTTTCACCTCATCTTCTCAAGGTGAAGGAGATGGCAGATCCTTATCTGGAGGTACTACAGAACCTGAGCGACCCGCTCACAGTGAAATCTTATCAATTATAACCTGAGCTGGTTGTGATCTTTAACAGGACGCTAAAAGGATCTCAAAGCCATACGTTGATCAAATTGTTACTTTTATGAAGCCTCATGTTGACAAAGCAGCAGCGTCCTTGGAGCCCTACACTAAACAAGCAATTCATGTTTATCAGAAGTCCTTGAAGTTTGTGAACGCATACCATAATCAGGTACCGCTTCTGTGGGTGTCTTGTGTTCCTCTATTTGTTATTCTCTTTCTTTTCTTAAGCGAGAAGATAGTGATTGCAATTATTGCATTTTTTTAAGTTTAAGGATTCATGTGAAATAGGACATCTATACTCCTCTTTGTGCTTACTAAAAGTTAACAATTGCAGCATTCAAAATGATGTCGTACATAGGCAGGTCTAGTTCCATCGTTTTCAAAATATAGGGTCTACCAATACTGGATCAATGATGCTACCAGGTCGTTGAGAAGTTGATAATGCGACTTTCCAATTGCATTTATCCAGCATTTGTCGACTAATGAGTTTGCTCAGGAAAACAGTATCATATCTGAGTACATACAAAAGTTTATAGAACTCTTTGACAATGAGGCAGGTTAGCATGCCCTACTGATTTCTGTCACTATGGCATAGAGGACATACAAGTATCAAATGCTTTCTCTGAAAGTTATTTATTCATGTTTTATTACATAGATATACGGACTTTTTGTTGAAGTATCAGATCTGTTAAAACAGGATTAAATGTACGTTTTCTTCCGTCTGCATGTCCTCCTTGGCTGCCATTGTCTTCTTTTACATGATACGCCACTGAGGTTGCAAATATTATGATGCGTTTGGGCAAGTTTGATGATAACCATGTCAATTTCTTGTATGTGGCTAGTTCTTAGTATCTTTCTGCTGGATACACTCTGTGTCTATATCCTTTACGGTATCGTGGACAGCACAATAATTCCTGAACCTGTGACGCAATATGTCATTTTATTGTAATTTTATGAATTCATCTGGTCTTGTTGAAGTGAGACACTCTGACGGCACTTCAGCTAAATCTAAGGACCATATCTTTAAGCTTTACGACGGATAAAAGGAAATTTGGAACTTTGTTCAATTGACTGGATGGAAACCCATATGTTCACAGTGTAACTGTGTGTTTCGTGTATTCTTTTTGATAAATATTATAGGCTTATAACACCCGTCTTCCCATCATAGGTTTACAACTTCATATGATGTTGATATGCGTCATATATTTCTATTGACAACTTTGTTATTGGTGCTGTCCTCTTTCATCTTTAATGTGCACGTGTCTTATCTGAATTGTGTAACAGGTTCAGTCTTCTGTCAGGAGAAAGCTGAAACAGCACGAACTCACAAGGCCTTTAGACACTAAGGAGATAGTGTGGTATTTGGTATGTTTTCTCGCCGCAACTCTGTGCTTCAGACGGAAAATTAGTTGAGTCTGATATACTTTTGGTAACTTGCAGGCAACTGTTCTATTGGCTCTGCCAGCAATCGTTGTTTATAAGGTGTATTCCTTCTTATTCAGGTAAATTGCGTGGCATTGCTTTGCTTCTTGGAGAATGAGCGGTCCATTGTAGTCTGTATTAAAGCAAAATTCTGAATGTGGTAATGTGTCTCCTACATTACACTGATTTCCTTCCATGATAATGGCATGTGTCGACAGAAGGAAGGTTCAGAACCCTGTTTGTGGTAGCCAATCCAACAATACTCACCGCAGACCTAAACGAAGACATGCATAGAAATGGTAATCTTACAAGGTAATAATTCTTTATTTACTCATATAAATACGCTTGTTGCAAATACAGGTTCCGATGAAAATTAATTCCTCTACTTAAATGCTATCCATTGAAATCGTAGTACAGAGGGGGGGTCATATTCAATGTTTTGACAGAAATGAATACATTCTTCTTTTGCAGTTGCAGCTTGAATGAGGGTCCTTGACGAAAAGTTTGACATGGATCATTACTTTTTTCTTTTTCACTGTTCGTCTTGGACTGAATTGATGAAGATTCTTTCCTGGTGTCTGGGTTTCCGAAAGGGCGTAACGGGGAAATTCCTTACTGTGTGCCTTAAAAGTGGCTGCTTTTAAGCCTGAACCTCACCAGGGGAGAACTTTTTAACTTTTCATTTTATAGAGATCATAGGGTTTGTCATGTAACCCTGGCATGTCCTTTGGGTCAGATGGCTTTTCCTGATCATGTTCAAGAAAGAGCATGGTCAGTGTTAGCTTTTTCACTCTGTTTGTTGATTTTTAATCAGCTTAATGCAGCTCTAATCTTATTACACGTTCGTAGAACCAGTATCCAGTGACATGTCTGATTCGGTTGGGTTCTTTGCAGGACCCAATGGACAAACCATGTAGAGAGCTTTTGATTTGGTTGTAAATTTCTCCCATCTGATTCTGCAATTTTTCTCATAGCTTCAGCTGGTTCCGGGTACACATCCCATATTGTAGGTGTTCTCGTGCCATGTTCAATCTTTTTGGAATAATTGAAAAAATAACTTCACTTGGGAAGTGGATGGCACACAACCAACAACCTGTTACACATGGTTTTAAGACTTTAAGTTCAATTAGTGCCTGCATCAATTTGGGCAACGACTACGCATTAGGGGGTTATTCTTTGCAACTGCTAAACAGTGTGAATTTCACCTTTAGATATGCCTCTATATGGGTGGGAACTCACATAATGCATCTGATGATCCTCTACTGATACATAATACTACAACAATTAAATCTTTTCCCATACTAGATGGGGTCGGTTACATGGATTCTTTGTTTTTATAAAGCCCGTTAGTAGATCATTTTTTATTGTTTTTTTCAACACTTTTGTGGTCATTCTCTATTTCTTTTAATACTTTAAAAATCTAGTTTTTCACTTTTTTATAAGTATTTTTTTATTTTTTTTCTATATGTCCAAACCATCTTAAACATATTTTTTATTTTATCCTTTATTGGTGTCAATCTCAATTTATTTCTAATAACCTCATTATATATATGGTCTTTTCTTTTATGATCATTCATTCATTTCAACTGTCCAACACTAGGAACCATAAAACATGACAGGTCTAATTGTTGATCTATAATATTTACCTTTTTATTTTAATGATATTTTTTTATTACAAAAAATACTTGATGCTCCTCTTCATTTTAATCAACTTGCATTAATTTTATTCGTAACATCTCCATCAATTCTTTTATCACTTTGAAAGAAAAATTGACCTTAGATATTTAAAAAAAAAATTCCTTGGAGGATGTAATATATGTTAATTTTAATTTTTATGTCCTCAAAAGTAACCAAATGATCAAACTTTTGTTGTCGGAAGCGTTTACTTTCTAACTTTTTTCTTAGATTCTTCTATCAATACGATGTTATTTGCATACACCAAGGTACTTCATCTTGAATATGTTTTGTTAACTCATCAATCATCATTATAAATTAGTATAGACTTAAAGTTGATTCTTGATATAATCCAATATTAACTTCAAAGAAGTTTGTTATTTTTTCATGAGTCCTCACACTTATTTTTATATCATCATACATATCTATTATAAGGTTTATGGATGTCAATTAGATACCTCTTTTTTTCAAGGTTCTTTAAAGAACATCTTTTGGTACCCTATCGTAAGTTTTTTCTAGATCAATAAATAGTATGTGAAAGTTTTTATTTTTTGCTCTAAAATGTTTTAAAATACGTTTCAAAAGGTTAATTGTTTTAATAGTAGATTTGTTTGGGCATGAATCCAAATTGGTTCTATGTTGTACTTGACACTTGTGTTAATCTACGTTCGATAATTTTTCTCATAATTTCATAGTATGACTCACTAACTTGATATCTTGATAATTCACACAATTTTGGATGTCTCTCTTATTCTTGTATATGGGTATAAGTGTATTTGCTTTTCATTCTTCGGGATCTTTTGGTTTTTTTATATTTCATTAAATATTCTTCTAAGACAAGTGATTCTTATCCCAAACTTCTATAGGAGTATTGTCTTGTCTTAGAGATTTACCACCTTTCATATGTTAAGAGCTTCTTTGACTAAGTCGGTAGAAAATGTGGTTTATATAATTTTTTGATTTGGTTAATTCTCCTAAACTAATACTAACAACTTTATTTTCATTAAAAGTTTATAAAAATAGTTTTTTCATTTATTTTTATATCATGAATTTTTTCATCTTCGTGTGAAGAATTTTCTCATCCTCATTTTTTATGCATCTAACAAAATTAAGATTTTTAGTTTTTTAATTTCTAATCCTAGCTATCTTAAAAATATCTCTTTCACCTTCTATGAGTTAAGCTTTTTATATAAATCTTCTCAAATTTTAGCTTTTGCTTCACTAATGGGTTTTTTCATTTTTTTCTTTATTTTCTTATAAACCTCTAAAGTTTTAATAGTCTTATTAGCTTAACGTATTTTGTAATATGTCCTCTTTGCCTTGATTTTATCTTGTACCACCAGTAAGCTTCTTTTTTTTAGGTACTGATACACCTCCCCTTAGATTCACCTAAAACATCTTTCGCCACTTGATTTTATCTTGCACTACCATTAAGCTTCTTTTTTTTTGGTACTGATACACCTCCCCTTAGATTCACCTAAAACATCTTTCGTCACTTTCCTAATGTTATTAGTCATATTGTTTCACATATCATAAGGTGTGCCAACATAATTTCAAGTATTTTCTTGAAAATTATATTTTTAAATATACTTTATTTCTTGCTTTTGATGTTCCATCATTTAGTCTGAATAGCCTTATGCACTCTTTTCTTTTTTGTTCACTTGTAAGATGCCAAGTGGTTAAGCTTTCTCTGGGAATTACTTTACAATCTTTACAATACGATCTATTTTTTTTCTACAAATAAAATAATCGATTTGTGTTTGTGATAAGGCACTCTTATAAGTAATTAAACGTTCATCTCATTTTTTTGAAGATTGTATTAACTATAAAGATATCAAATGTCATAGCGAAATTTAAGTATCATTTTTTTTTAAGATTATATTGACTATAAAGAGGTCAAACGTCAACGAAATTTAAGTGTTTTCCTAAACAAATCATTTTTCTTTGTGGAATTCTTTGAATCACCTTATCTAACTAATCTTAAAAAGTACAAATTAATTTTATAACATTAATTTTAATATCATTATTTGGTCATCATATCGTTGTATATGTACCACACTATCTTTTAAATCATTATTTATGATAATACCAACTTTGTTTTGAGTCTTTTTCTTTCCTCAAATGTCATAATTTAAAACCTTTATCTTCAATCTTCTTCTTTTTTACTCTAACCCAATTTTTCTCTTGTAAACATATAATATGAATCTCTCTGAATTATCAGTATCTACCACTTCCATTTGCTTACCGAAAATGTTTTGATATTTTAAGAACCAATACGAATTTTATTATTTAGGATTATCTTCTTTACTCTAGCATCCGTTCATGTTAAAACCGTGAAGACCCTCTTTGCAATTTGTTTATTACATTTGGATGAAAATATATTGGGAGTAACTTTTTTATCTACAACCATCCATCATGTGAGAACATTTTTTGCATTTGATTCACTACATGCGAGCGAAAATATTTGAACGAAAATGTAGAGGTCCTTGCTTACTTTTCATTATATTCACGTCGTTAAGAGGGGATACAGGGATACCTCAATGCAATGCTTATAATTTGTATAATCTATAGTATAAAAATCCGATAAAGTTCTACGCGGATTGTCAAAAGTCTAAGTAATCTTTCTCTTTTATCCGGGTTTGAAACGGGTCATGCAAGAGTGATCCCTTAGATAAGTGAAGTTTTTGCATATACATAATATGGTTTGTAAATTTAATATGGTTTGTAAATTGGACCTATAGAGGCTTGATCAAGTCCCTTTGGGTTGCATCTCATGTTTCTCTCGAGGATACGAGCTGGGTTTCTCTTTGGGCATATCTAGTTTCTGCAGTTCAAGAATTTGAACTCAAGTTTTTTTATGTGATTCATTCTTTGCGCGTGCAGATGGAAGTTGCTGTTCTTGTGGATCTCACAGTTTTCTTGGGCGTTAGAGAAGGGACGTGTTGTGAATCATGTGGAAACTCTGTTTGCACGACAATAGAAGTTAGAGAAAAAGGAAACCATAAAATCATGTGCATAGTGTAGTAATTTATATTTATAATTTTGCAGAACTGTCAGTTCTTTAGCCCCTTCCGACCTTCGAAAAGGAACGATTGGATTTTTGAAGGAGATGGCAACCGGTAATTAGTTAATTACTTTTCTTTTCTTTACACAGGCAAGCTGGGTTAGGAGTGCAAGGGTCACTCAGATAATTATCTGGTGAAAATAGAAGACAGAGAGCCTTTACATTGAAAAATAAACACAGTAGGAAGGGGTTTTCGCCTTTGGCGCCTGAACATAGTCCGAGAGATTGTTCTCTTGGTTCCGGTGGAGGATACTCTGGAATGCCAGAAAGAAACTTGAAATGTACAAAGAGGAGTCTCGGGGCATTGTTTCATGAAGTATATGAATGAAGAGCGCTGCTGCGTGGCAGAATTAAAAGACGAGTGAAAAATAGTCTTGCAAAAATCATAACAAAGGTGATAGCAATAGACAAGCCGTTCACGACAATTAAACAAGCATATTGCCATGCACAATAAAGACGAATATCTTTTGGCAAACCAACAACAAATGAGCCAGTGAACCTTCTTTATAAACAACCAGGAACGCACACTCACATAAACGGAACAGTGGAATCAAACTGGAAAAGTCTTCTCCAGTATCAAAGTCCCATGGAATCTCCTTAAGTCGGGCCTGCAAGTTTCACCTAGTTAGCAGAGGAGACTATTTTGCTAAGGAAGCTGTTAGGGATATTTATGTTTAAAGAAGAACAAAAACTTGTAACAAAGAGAAGAGAGGTAGAATAACGGGCTCTGGTGGAGTCATAACCATTTAGTGAAGCATCCGAAACAGTAAACAACTGACCTTTTCTGAGACTACTAAATACAAACTTTTTTGTCATGTAACGGATATAATATACAACAATAACTAAGCTGTTTTCATACTACATGGGGTTGGCTATATTGATTTTTTGTTTTACAAAGGTCTATCACGGTAGCAGTTAATTCAATATAAATTAGATCACTTTTTATTATTTTTTCTGATACTTTTGTAGTCGTTCTTTCTTTTTTTTTAACATTTTCGTTCTTCTTATGGGAGTGTTTTTAAGTTATTTTTCTACACGTTCAAATCATCTTAAACGATTTTCTCTCATTTTATCCTCTATTGGTGCTACTCTCAATTTGTTTTTAATAACTTTATTATGTATACAATTTTTTCTCGTGTGATAGCTCATCCACTTTAACATATACGTTTCTCAACTATCATATAAAGATTAGGCATCCTAATATTATCCAATCCCAGTTATTTAGAAACGGCTAACCAATATTCAATCTCTCTTGGATTAAACAATATTCATTCCCTCTTGGATTAAATTTATCAGGACCAAAGGGAAACAAAATCCATAAAGAAAAGGCGAATTTCAAATTATCCAACGGATCCGGCTAAACTAAACAACAAGCCATCAACAATTATGTTCCCTCGTTATTTAATTTCATCTGTATGTTGCCTGGTTGAATTAGCAGGAAGAGATGATGAAAAGCGCAACTTGAATTCCAACATAAAACAAGCTTGGCAAAGAGGGCACCCAGCACAACCAAAATCAGGCAAAACACAAATGTATAAACCAGCGAGAAAGCGCCACAAACCAAAACTGATCAATGACTGGTGCCGTTCAGAAAGCACAATTACAAAGATAAATTTAAATTCATATCAACAAACAATCAGTGTGACGATAGGATCGAAAATGGCTGCCAAAAAGAAAGAAAGTCAGAGAAATACAATCGCGAAAAGCATAAGAGACCAACATATCATCAAAAAGAAAAGCAGACTAAGTACATGAACAACATGAATGTTCATTCACGAAACAGAACGACGACGAACAAAAACAATACCTCCCAATTCAAGCTGCGCCCTTGGGCAGGGACGCCATGAATGCATTGTACGATGACTCGAGATCAAAGAGGAGCTGCCTCGTCTGCTGATCAGTGAGCTCATCGGCAGCACCCATCTTCGCTAGCTTGGCAATCCAATCCTTCGCCTTCGTCTTCCCTTCGAACTCGATTCCAAGCTGCTGCTGCTTGTTGAGCGATGCCCAGAGATCCGAGAGGAGCGGGTGAACCTGATCGACGGCCACCATGTTCAGCTTGAGCGAATCCATGGCCGTGATGAAGTGCTGCACGCACTCCGCAACGGCAAGGGAATTGCTACCGGCCGCCGCCGAAGAGGAGGAGGTCCGATGCTCGACGGTGGCGGGGACACCTGAGATGGTGAGACGGTTCAACGCCGCTGGGCAATCTAGGCGGTACGTCTCAGCGAATCGGTTGACGGAGGGTACGGTGTCGCGGAGGGAGGACGCCAGTGTCTTGAATTGGGCAATGAGTTTGAAGCATTCCGACTCGTAGTCCGTCGCGGACACGACGTCCCGGACGTACGCCTTCTCGAGCTTCTCCGTCGCCTTGATGATAGCGAAGAGATCCGCGAAGTTGTCGTACATCTCCCGCTCGCGCTTGTCGTGCCACAGCTTCACCTCCATCGTTCGATCGGACTTCCTTCGTCTCACCTATCGATCCTTCCTTCTACAGCTTGTTTTATCCTGTAATACCCAGATACTTCCTCGTTTGTTCCGGCGTTTGGCTTGCTTAGCGATCCTTGAAACTATAGGAGATTGGGGATTTTTTTTTTCTGATAAGACGTACTTTTTTCGTTGAAACTCGATGAGAAAATGGAAAACCTAAGA
The DNA here is from genome assembly GCA_036023115.1 of Brasenia schreberi. Taxonomy (NCBI): domain Eukaryota; kingdom Viridiplantae; phylum Streptophyta; class Magnoliopsida; order Nymphaeales; family Cabombaceae; genus Brasenia; species Brasenia schreberi. The sequence continues at coordinate 3,566,646 of JAYKKT010000091.1, forward strand.
ATTTGGGTTTAAGGACAAAGAGGAGAATCAGAGGAATCAAACAGGAAGGAAGATTCAAAAGAGAGATCGATTATTTCCGTCGTCCTCCTCTTTAACCAACAAGGAACGCGAAAGAAAAGCAGAAAAAGAATAAAGAAATACAAGTACAGGAACGAAATCGCCAAAAGAGGAAAGAACGCCTGGGAAGGAATTCAAGTATAGGAACGAAATGGATCGAAACGTCAGAAAGAAATCGTCGATTTCAAAGGGCAAGAAAGAAATCGGCGATGGCAGAAGAAGATACGGACGGAATTCAAGTGTAGGAACGAAATGGATCGAAAGATCAGATTTTAGGGAAGAAATCGTCGAATTCAAAGGGCAAGAAAGAACTCGGTGATTGCAGAAGAAGATACCCTGTACGAGCACCGTTTGACATCGATCGGTGGGCGAAATTGAGCGAAATGATGATGCATTGGTTGGTGAGGAATCTATTTACACGATTTTGACTCTCTCTGGGTGACTGTTTCATGTCGTGTCGTGTGTCCCTCCGTGCTGGTGTCCAGAAAGAGCGACACGAGCACTCTCGTGTTCATCCTGTCTAAGCTCAATCCGATGTGCTTAAGTCGATGTTACCACTAGAATTCATGGAATTGTTGCACACAGAGCAATAGTTCACCTTGTTAGGGGTTCAAATCACAAGTTAAAGATCATGAACCCCATACGTACCCTTGGCCTCCAAACTGTGTCAAAAAGAAAACATTGATTGAACTGTTGGTCCCAAGAACCAGATACGGCAGGGCTCTCTAGTGCCATTGTTGTTAATTGATGAGGAGTTTGACTCTCCAAGGTGCATGTGTGTTAGGCTTTGGCCTTCTTTTCTAATAAAAAAAATATGATATTGTAGAATTTTCTTAGCTAATATCGTCAAATATATATCCGGAAGCCCACCCCCAAGGAATCAAACTCCATCAGGTAAATCAACAAGGAAAACTCAAATTTTGTTGATTAGCACTAATCAACTATATTACGAATCTTCTCTCTCAACAACCACGAAGACTTCCTTTAGTTTAATTCCATCTTCATATGAGCGACACCATGCTTAGGATTGATACCAAGTCGAATCTATGCTTAATACACCATTACATATACTTCAGTAGGGGGCAGGCCAGTACCCTCCAAGACCCGTGCACGAGTCCAACTGATGAGATGGAGCATCGCCGGTCGATTCGAGCCCCGTTCTAAAGAACATGTCACTGGGAAGGCTGGTCTTTGTTGACATGGTTGAGGCAGGAACCTGCATCTTCATTGGTACACCATGTCCATTAACTGGCACAGCCGATAACGCGTTTGGTAGCAATGCTGTGAGGTTGAGGTTCGAACCCAGTTGTTGGAATGCTGCTGGGAATTGAAGCTGAGGTTGGCCGATAAGGTTCATGTTGACTGGGCCTCTCAAGACCTTGGTCAGGTCCACTAGGTCAACGTTACTGAGATAGCCCCTCCCCAAGTTGAAATTGCATGGCTCTTGTTGGAGAAGAGATGAAAGTGCAGCAGAGCTCGCATCAAGGTTGAAGGGAATAGCTCGCGTAGGGTTAGGGAGAAACTTCTTCCCGCTAGAACTCTTTTTGAAAACTCGGCAGACGACCCACTCATCCTGCAAATAAATCACCTTAATTTGGATAATAATGGCTAAAATAGTGTACTGAATTTTAAGAAGATGAACCAAAACCAAGGCTTGTTTCACACATCAAATGGTGTTAGCTGCATGGTTTTCTTAGTCACATTGAGCTCCTTCTTATTACATATTAGCATTTAACCACAAAAGAGTATCATGAAGTTTTATTTTTATAACAATAGAGCTCTCTCTCACTCTGTGTGTGTGTCTTTTTCACATGCGCACACAATGTTTAGCGTCAAATCCACATACCTTCTCATTAGAACTTCATTTGGCGCCTTCCCAAGATGTGCAAACTACTTAGTGTGCTAAAAGGTGTTCAAGCATTAGATATATGATCTTTAAGGAGAGGTAAATATGAACAAAGTCTTGCTCAATTATTTTCCTTAGCTAGTTATTTGGTAGTTGAAGTGGCCAGAACACGAAATTTCTCAAGTATATGGTCGGTGATTGATGGCACTGGAAATCTGTGGAGTTGTTGCACTATATATATATATATATATATATACATATATCACGAAACCAAATCGGAATGGATAAATAGCTTTACCTTGCCATTCTTGAATTTGATATTGGGTTGGATCCGGTATTCATGCATGACCCAGTTTGTTTTCTCCCCCTTTGGCGCTCTTCCTTTGTAGAAAACCAGTGTTTTCTTCATCCCTGCCAACTCTGAATTGGTAGAATCATAGATCTCTTTATCTTTCCCTGTTGTTTTCCAATATCCGGCATCCGTTGCCCGGTTGGTCCGGAGTCCGGTAGGGTACTTCCGATCGCGGAGGCTAAAAAAGTACCACTCTTTTTCCCCCATTTTTGCCTTTCCTGATGATTCAAGGAGAAGAGTGAAACAGGAATAATTGCAATCATTGATGTATTGTACATATACTCAACATATTTTCCAACAGATGAACACTATCAAACAAGATCCATGCATATCAATAACGAGCAAGAGCTCCCCCGGCTATGGGGCAGACCCACAAGTTGAAGGTCACGGACTCAATACCCTGGGTGTGCATCTGGCTTCGGCCTCCCCATTGTACCCCAAAAAAAAAGCTTCATGCATATCATCAAGTTCTCTCTAGCTTATCATTCAAGTGTCTTTTGTCTCAGGTGATCTTAATTGTCATTCATAGATCTTTCGGAAAGGCTAATCTTTAGGCTTCCAGCAAAGGGCCTCCATTTTCAAACATGTACGATATCTTAGCAGTTGGTATGTCTTACCCCTGTCTTATCTTTTGACTATTAGTTGGTGGTATGTCTTATCTTTTGACGGTGCGATCTTATGAGCAGTAATGAATTAAATCACTTCAGACGACCAATTTAAGCATGTATTAATAAGAGTATCACTGCGATGGTTTGACCTCCTAGAAGGTCCTCATAGTGCTTCTGCTGTGACCGATCCATGGATCTAATGTGGGGAAGGCTGGTAAGGGTTGCAGTTAGCAACTGGTTATATTTCTGGCTTTTACTTGTCACAGAATTAATTAAGGGTTCTTGGGAGATCTCAGTCCTTGAAGGGAGAATGACGACAAAACTGGTTCATATGCCAGCTCAGTTATCAAGTTAGAAGGTGATTCAGTATCCTCGCTGATATGGGTCTCCATGCAGAAGCTGCCAGAGAGAACAGGAAGTGTTTTGACCGGCTATTTCTTGAGATTCAGGTCAGGGCAAGATGGTTGCACTGATGTTTTCAGCTGACTTTAGAGATGATGCTGATGGTGGTACAAGAGAAGATCGCAATTGCTAGCTAATGCGTTCTTAGTCTCGAAGCCACACACACACACACACACTTACATTTCATATATTTATGATCCAGATATATCTTAGTTAGATGGTATATATCTCAATAGCAATGGGCAAGGATGATATATCAGGAAACATATGATAACCAGGACATAAGTATGAACAAGGGGTATCATATATTTGAATTCCTATCAGTTGAGTCTCCAGCCAATTTAAGTACCAAGGCGTCTCACCTGGAAGATCCCACGGTTCACATTTGTTGAGATCGACATTCCCAATCGCTCGGCTCGTGAACGAAGAATCCGTAATCTTGCGGGTGAGATAGAAATTTATGAGCTCTTCATCAGTGGGATGAAACCTAAACCCTGGAGGTAGGCTTTCGTCCTTCCGACCACCCTCCATCGTCCCTTCACTCCTTATATCTCTACCAGCTGCAGAACTAAATTTTAGTCTCACTAGAAACCAAACAGATGGAAAATATCTGCAAACCAAGTTTCTGAAACCATAGAGTTATGAGAAAATAGTAGCAGATGGCTCTAAAGGAAGCAAAAGATTGTGCTAAACCCAGATATATAAGGCTCATCACCACACGAGCGGGTGGCCGGAATTTAAGACAGCATAATTGCGCCGGTTATCAGATGGTCCAAGAATGGAGATTTAAGATATTGAATGCTAAATGGTGTGTACGTGAAGCTGCTAACAACTCACAAGCGTCACTATCAAGAGCTGATCATACGTGAGCAATGCGTGAGCAATGCGCGTTCAGTAATAGTATGGGTACGAAGGAAATAACCCTATACAGGCGAAGTTTGTACCTCTATAAGAAAAATGAGCAATTTCATGGTCAAAGATAAGGTAACAGAGGTGATCGTACCCCTGCGCAGATTAGCTGTAACCCTTTGTAGAGTAATAAAGTTCAAATGCACTTCACTAGTTTACAGGATCTTCTCCCACACACACACAAAACACGGGCTCATATATATATGTATGAAACTCGGTTCGTGCTCACAATTGGCATTGACGACTCATACGTTACTTAACTTTTAAAGTTTTTGAAAAAGTATTAGGTAACAGAGGTCATCGTACCCCTGCGCAGATTAGCTGTAACCCTTTGTAGAGTAATAAAGTTCGAATGCGCTTCACTAGTTTACAGGATCTTCTCCCACACACACAGGCTTACATATATATGCCCAGAATTGGTATTGATTCCTCATACGTTACTAACTTTTAAAGTTTTTGAAAAGGTATAAAAGATATTGGTATTACATTCATGCCTTAAAAAAGTAAGTAGTATGGATGATAATATCTATGACATGAACCAGTTACTGAATTGTTATCTTCACTATTCGGTGCATTAAATGCAAAGTATAAAAGTATATTCGTGTTTTTTCTTTTTTTATTTAAACATACATATTAATAATGTAAATCAAACATTTACACAAGATTATGCACTAGGCACTAGAGGTCATTATACATTTAACACTCTCTCTTTCTATATAAATAAACAGATACATATAGATATACGTATGACAAGAGACAGAAAGCTACTAAGGATGGAATAATAACCTCTCTCTCTCTCTCTCTCTCTCTCTCTCTCTCTCTATATATATGTCTATATATATATATATATATATATATATATATGTATGTATGTATGTATATATATATATATGTATGTATATATATATATGTATGTATATATATATATGTATGTATATATGTATATATAGAGAGAGAGAGATGTGTGCGCATATATAGCATTGGAGATAGATTTGCATCTGAAATCTGACTGTAAAACAAAACTTCTACTGTCATCCAATTTTCTTTTTGTTACAACGGAGAGGCTGAAGCTGGGCACTTCCATGGGGTCGAACTTGCAGTTATCAGAATATTTATGACCATCCAAACACACTTCAGATTTAAAAAGCCATGAAATTAATTTTAAGTAAATGTTTCCCATGTAATTTTTACATGATTTGAGCCAGGTGGTTGATCACTTTCAGTGGCATTCTTCTGCCGGAGGTAAAGAACACTCTCCTCGCTTGGCATTCTTCTGCCGGAGGTAAAGAACACTCTCCTCGCTTTGTTCATGAACTGAACGTGTGCATACGTGTATATGCGTGTGTGACAGAGAGAGAGAGAGGGGGGAAGGAGATAGCTTAAAAAGATGAAATTGTCTTCTCTCTCGTGTCTTACCGTGTCTTTTTTATGATTGACAGCCACTAAGCTTTTAAGAATCGAATTAAAATATTTGTGACGGATGAAATATAATTTGACTTCTATGAGATGAGAGGGATGACAGAAAGGAGGGAGAAAGAATACAAAGAAGGATCACGAAATCCACCCCCAAGCTTCGCACCAAACAATTCCCAGCTTACACGCCATATGACCCGTAGTGGGTCCCTGCAATCCCAGGACAATTCAACGTCAGGCAACCAATAGGAGAGTGCCACGTCATAAACGAAGCCGATGGGACCCGACTGATGCCATCACCTTGGCGCTTAGTGGGGGGAGCGTCGGCAGGGAGGGCACGCGAGGAGGTTTGGGGTTTCCCCATGGGCCAACCACTCCCAATACAATATTAGATTCTTTATTTGGATCGTGGGACCCGTTATCTAGGTTTGACCATTTTGAGCTTCAAATGGGGACGCCAAGTTTTGGGGTTTGAACCCAAAATCTGGTTTCAACTGTCACGTTTCACTACATGCACAAGATACATATATGAGGTGAGGTGGATATGATCATAAAGAAATATTGGGTTTATAATTCGGTTGAAAGTAGAAGAGATACATTTATGGTGGTTTGGACATTTAAAGACGTAAGAGATTGTGAGAAATTAGATGTTGAATATTTTAAAAGAAAAGAGTTTAAATTCTTGAAAAAAAAATGATAAAATATAATGTTATTTCTTTAAAGAAAAATCTTGACTTTAAGAACACGATGATGACTAAAAATCCATGTAGCCGACCATGGGACGAGGCTTTTTTCCTGTTTCGATTTTGTAAGTTCAATTCTGATGTCAAATGTATTAGGAAATCAACATAGTTCCGATTACCTAACCGGAATTCCAATATACGGTTCATGTTCAAATATGAACGGGAGACACAAATGAAGAGATATCCCATTTAGTTAAATTTAGATCTCGAATTACGTTTTCTTCATACAAGTTCAGATCTATTTAGGTTGGAAAAATAGTGCCCCAATATAGCCAACGCAAGCCCCAAATGGGGTGTTTGATTCTCAGGCATGAGATTATGAAATTTAACGCAATCAAACACAAGCCTCAATGTGCAATAAAAAGTAGAATCGTACTTGATTACGAGCCACAAAAACTCAAATTGTAGTTCCAATTCCATAGTCCTGACCTTGGAATTAAACACCTCCAAAAGGACGTAGCTCACTAGCTAGGTGGTTGGCTCTGTGACCAAAGGTCATGAGTTCAATACACGGCGCATCAATTCTAAGGTTTGCTCTATGTGGGATCTGCCTAAAGCATCAAAAAGAAATAGAACTACAGTTCACTCCCTAATAACAAGGTTTTCCTTTGTTTGCTAACCTGAGGAAGGGAAACATCTCTCCACTATTTTGGTAAGACTTTTTCTTAGTTCACATGTTCAACTGTTTCCTTTTATTTTGATTCTATTTGTTTATGTTATATGGCATACAAGTGCGCATGGCCATTGTATCACTAGATATTTGAAGTGATAATATTTATTAAACATCGAAGATTGCATGGTTGAGCATAAGATATGGAGAAGAATATGCGGTGCATGTGCATTGAGCATCTACCCATTTGACATTTGAATGGCATTTCCATCATCAGTAGGTTTTTAATAGGGATCGGATGGGCCGGATCAGGACGGATATACCTATACCCAACCATGTACCTGGACCACATAGTTTTCCCCATACCCGCCCCATTACCCATGATAACCGATACGCCATGCATGGTTGGATCTTTTTCTCCCTGTGGATAATAGGGAAGGCAAGGGTACCCTGTACCCCAACTCTAACTCTAATAATAGTTTTATGTTTAAAAGTGTCTTTTATAAAATCAAATAATTCGTAATATAACTTCTATAATTACAGAATTTCAAGGTTATATTATATAGAGAGAGTGTGTGTGTGGGGGCGGGGGGAGCTATTAGACAGTCTTTCATGCTAGACATTGCTTGATCAGTATGATCAATCATAAGGTGGTGATCAAAGAACCTATCTCGTGTCATATTTAATGTACTAATGTATATTAAATAGCATTGATCCTCGTTTCAATGTTGACAGGCAACTCGATGTGTGTAGCCGTGCGATCATACGAATGACACAAATTGTTTAGTAGAATATGACATGAAAGAGTGTCTAGCAACTCTCATTTTTCTATAAATAGATAGATCAAGTCATCTGTCAATATCAACACGAGGATATTAAACATGACACGGAATGAATGCTTTGAACATCACCCTCCAATTAATCATAGAAATGGTGGTGTTGATCAAATAATGTCTACCATCAAAGGTTGTCTAGCAATTCTCTTTATATATATATATATATATATATATAACCGACAAAACCAGTAACCCGCCCTATTTCGACAGGATGGGATTGGGGGGCCCACAAATGGGGTTGATATTGAAACCCTAATTGTTATTACTGCCATCATCATCATCACCAACTTTGTTAACTTGGTATAGTGCTTAGTCTTGGAAGCAAACAGTTTCCATCTTGATTAGGGGTGGCAATTTCATGTTTTAGCTCATCTTTTAGTGATCTTAAAATCGTGTCAACCCGGATAGAGACTGAGTTTCTCTTTGTTACTTTGGGTGGTCATGATCTTTTCAGGTCATGTCTATCTCAAGGGTTTAGAACATGAAACAACCTTACAGAAGGACGACCATGCTCCAGCTGTGTTTTCGTGTTTTTCTTGTATTGGCAATTATAATCTTGATCATGAATTTAAAATGAGTAGGATCAAGAGAATTATTTCTTGTGACAGTGAAATTTTATTTAATTATTAGTACGAGTTTTAAGAAAAATGGCTTGCATCCCAAGAAAAAGTACAGACTGTGACCTCGGTCATTCAGGGCAGGTTTCTTGAGGTTTGCTGGTCAAGATAGCTGTTGAACGATCAGAGTTTCTTCAGGCAAAGTTTGGACACAGTGATATAGAGAGAACGGGAGATGCTCGACTCCCGTTCTTCTTAGACTATGCTTCAAGCTGTTCTTGCAAACGCATGAATGACCTGGATTTGTTTTATATATAGATATATATAAAGAGAGTGATGGGATTTGTCCACCACTAATGTTGTTCATTCATATCATTCCAACTGTTCTTCAACAGAACGAGTATAGTAACATTGTCTTTAGTTGTTTTTTTATAAATGCTTACATTTTTTGAAGTACAATAATATCATTGAAAAGCACAACATGAATAAGATGTTAGAGGTAACCGATCTAGTATATATAGAGACCATAGTTCATGATACTAATTCATGCTTTAATTTTTTTAAATATCTCAACCATTTAATTTTGAGAAACAATGACCTTATACACTTGTAATCAATAATACTAAGATACTTCAAATTTCAATCGCCCAATCGAACGGTTGAGATATTTGAGAATGTTTAAGTAGGGATGAATGTGTGCATGAACTAATCTTTCTCTATGTATATTAACACACATTTTTTTGGGTCTCCCACGCACTGTCGAACCGAAATGAAAACCTTGGTCGGGTACGTTCGATTGATTGATATTAACCGAATATTACTCACCCATACTCCTTAAAGGACTGCTCCACTCTTAGCGACAGTAAAAGCATCAGATGCAACACATTTATCCCAGTCGTAACAGATCGACTAGAATGTTAGCTCTTGCAACCAGCATACGTCACACCAAATTCCAACCTGAACAGAACCAATCATTCTTATCAAAAGTTTAAGCGATGTTCATAATAGATCCATTTGAATGCTAGCTTTTGCTCCAACGAAAACTAACATTAAGGGCAGGCGACATACCATGATACCTTCTGTTTCGTCAAGCCGCTTGACAAATATTTGCACCAAAGAAGACCTACAAATGTATCAGACACCAACTTTTCGTTGGTTCAAGAGGTTTCAGTGCTTGGTCTCTTAAGCAAGATCTCGAGTTCAAGTACTGTGAATGGAACAAACAGGCGCTGGAAGAGCTTTGACGGAGACGTTTCTGCTACGTGAAAAGATATACTTTGACAAGAAAGATATTCACTTTGCTGCAATTTTGTACGTAGAAATGGAAGCCCATCTCTATGGCTGAGTTTGTACAGAAAACCAAACCAATAATTCTTCCCACCAGATGGTATCGACTACATAATTGTACTCGACCTTGCATCGTATTAGCATTTAACTCCAGAAGTGAAAAATCATGTTTAGTTGTTTCCTTGCAATACTTTCAGGCCTTTAGTTCATCATTTAGTCGTTCACACCACCTCAAAGTCCTATCAGTCACCTCTCCACATACCTAAACTGACTTAAGTGTGTCGTGCTCGCTAATCTATTGGTGTTACTAACTCTACCTCATAGCATCATTATTCTTTAGATAGCCACATAACATCTTTATTTGTGTCATTCCAATGACTGCTACAAATGAACAGATTAATCTTTAAGAGACTTCTGTCCGAGAAGTTGATTTTAACAAATACTTACATGTTCAACAAATTCAGGAAAGTAGAACTGCAGAGCCAATCGTGACATTGTAGAGTCCAATCTATAAAAATTTAAACAGTTAAAGGTTCTTGAATAAATGAATTGAAACACAGATTTGGAGAAAAATTTCACTGCAGAAACTTTCGTGAAATGTCTGTCCCAAACAGTCGGTTCTTCGGTATGGAAGTCCCTTAAATACCGGTCATGCCATGACTTATCTTGCACAGCAGATCTGCATAAACAGACAGATCTCTCAGATAAAGGATCGACTCAAAATCACCTTCAAGTTGAAGTTCAAGAGTTTGATAGCCCGTGATGATTGCATCTGGTGGGGTCTGCCTAACCCTTACTTGCCATCAAACAAGAAATACTCACCCCATATCTCCTGCATCAGCATTGACATGCAAAAATAAGTCAAGTAGATTGGGGGTCGACCCAAAGCACCTTCGAACTGAAGTTCAAGAGCTTCATACCCCGTGGTGTTTAAAACTGGCTGCAGTCTGCCTAACCCAAGATTGCCATCAAAACCCTCATCCCATATTTTCTGTATCAATATTGACATAAAAAATAAATTAGTAGGATTGTCTTGAGATATCTCTAAGTAAACCCTGCATTCCAAAATGGAATGGAATGACAATGATAAGGAAACTACCAATTCAATACACTAATTCATTGTTCAAATGAGAAAGTTAAAACCACACCTGGTAAAAGGGTAGCCATTCCACTCCTGCCAAAGATTTCTTCTTTTAGATTCGTGCAAACATGAACCCTTTGGCATGTTATCTGTTGTTCTGAACATCTTAAAGTATATCCAACACCTTTGTGTTCCTTCCCCAGGAACTCATTCTAAAACCAAAGTAATTACTGAAGCCCCTCCAGTATCAGCATTAGTAGGTGGATGATCGACTAGTTCCTTAGGGAAGAAACAGACAACAAGGTGCTTCCCTGGTCTCCACTGCTTCTTACATAATATAGCAACCTGAAATTTAAAGATATAAACATAATTATATTAAAAAAGTAGCACCTTTACTACATTAAGGATGAGATTGATCAGAAACATCCTGGAAGATCACCAGACTTACCACCCATCTCTGAAGCATCATCCTTACACGTCTACCTACGTGCCAAAGATTATGGCAGATTTCCGCATGCAGGGGCAGGCCTTTTCAAGTAATAGCCTCACGCAGCAAATGATGTACTAGGTCATTTCACAAGTAAAGATCATAAGGACTGCACAAAAAAACATTGGACTTTCTGTTATTTCTCGATATGAAATTCTGAAAAAGTATTCACAAAAATCGAAAATCTTTAGGCTTATTGTCACAGTACCTCCAAGCTGCTCCTCTTGAGAGCAGAAGTATAGTCGAAGTGAAACTCTTTTAAGTCATCAAATAGTCCTCTGAACCAATCTGAATATAAGTCTGCTAGGTCATACATCTAGTTACCAAACCTACTTGTTTTGCATACTTCCACAGCTTCCTGGCCTCTTTTTGTCACTTGACAGAAGCAAGCATTCTATTTTCCTTAGTAAATCTACTGATTCCTTGATATTTCCCTCCCCACATAAAGCTGCTAAGCGACTAGAAAAGGAACGTATATCAAGATTACAATAAGATCCCTGTATCACATCAAGCACTGATTGAACATCAAGCATATCTACCAAAATACTCCTCGCTTCTTCCAACCTACCAGTAGCAGATAGTCCCTTGGCTAAAATTACATAACCAAAGAAATCAGATTCGATCTCCTTTGACTTAAAGTCATAAAAAGTTCTTAGCGCACCTTCTACATTTCCTCTCTGACTGAACCCTTTCATCAGTGACTGACAGTAAAAGAGTCAGGTTGAATGGTGCTACCGTCCAAATTAAGCATCAGCTCCAACGATTCCTCCAGCATGCCTAGCTTACAATAACCATTTATCAGCAAGTTGTATATGAAAATATTCGGGATTAGATTCTTCCGGAGCATATAACTACCGTGGGAAGACATTGTTTTTCTCCAATGCATCAAAGAGGTGAAAAGCTTCAGTTAGACAACCTTCCTGGCAAAGGCCATAAATAATTGAGTTATATACAACAATATTGGGATAAATCCCTTTTCTTTCCATTCGTATGCAAAGTTCAGATGCTATTATGTAGAAACCTTCCTTGCATAGGCTATCAATTAATTTAGAATAAGCAAAGACGTCCATCACCATTTCGTCGCCCTCATCTTCCAGGAAAAATACATACGCATCTTTAGCCCTACCTTCTTTTAGTAGATTACCAAGGATTAGTGTTGAAACATTAGCTTGTACTGTCGATTTGACCCTCTAAAATATATTTTATTCATCAGAAAACAGAAGAATACAAGAGGAAATGAAGAAGGGTGCAAGGCGGCACCCCTTGGCTGCCGCCACCTGTTGCCCACGTTTTTTCACACACCCTAACCCTAATGACAATATTTTAAATACTACTAATCTAACTTAAAAGACTAAAATGCCCCTAATTAGTAACTAATAAGATTCGGATCCCAATGGATCAGAATCTAATCCATTGGGATCCAAACCATACGTAACTCACACTAATTACATAGAACTCAACATAAAGACATTACACGACACAACCTAGACTCTAAACATTCTGTCAACTTGCTCTTCACAACACGCCCCTTCAAGTTGACTCCTAAAGACTTGTAATTTTCAATTGTGAGAGTGCTTTCTAAAGGTCATTGACTGATATTGATTTGGTGAAAATGTCTGCCAATTGATCCTCTGAGCGAACATAAACTAGATTGAAAATTCCTTTAGAAATCTTTTCTCTAATAAAGTGACAGTCTATCTCAATGTGCTTTGTCCTTTCATGAAAGACTGGATTCTGTGCTATTTGCAGGGCAACTTTACTGTCTGTAAAGAATGTAATCGAAGAGTTTTCTTTAAATCCAATTTCTTTTAGGAGTGAGATAATCCACTGTCCCTCACACATACCTAGAGCAATCGCTCGGTATTCTGCCTCTACACTTGACTGGGCTACCACAGACTGTTCTTGCTTTTCCAGGATAGCATATTTCCTTCTACATGTATTATATAGCCTAATGTTGACTTCCGATCAATCTTTGAACCTGCCCAATCAGCATCGGAGTAAATTTTTATATCCAAAGTTGGGTGTGGAGTATATAGCAAGCCATACGTGATAGAGGATTTCAAATATCGAATAATATGGAAAACTGTATTCATATGATGTTTAGAAGAACTGTGCATCCACCTACTTGCATATCCAACTACAAAGCTGATATATGGTCTTGTGATCGTTACATATATCAGTTTTCCTACTAATCTCTGGTATTTTCCAACATCTTCATAGGGTTCTGCAAGCTCGAAATTATCACCCTTAGGGATTTCCATAGAAATTGAGCATATTCGGCAATCTTCCATTTTCGTTTCCTTTAGTAGGTCTAGGATATATTTTCTCTGGCTTAAGAATAATCCATTCTCTTTATGAATTACTTCTATTCCCAAAAAATAATGTAACCTTCCTAAATCTTTCAGATCAAATAATGTATGGAATCTTTTCTTTAGATAGGTTATACCTTCAGCATCATCCCCTGTAATGATAATGTCATCTACATATACCAGTAATATAATAATCTTCTGATCTTGTCTGATGAAGAGTGTGTGATCACTGACACATTGCTTAAAACCCAGCTTCATGATTCCATCACTAAATTTTTCAAACCAAGCCCGTGGAGATTGCTTTAACCCATAAAGTGATTTCTTTAACTTACATACCTTATTCTGCGTCTTTTCCATTGTATACCCGGGAGGCAAATCCATATAAATGTCTTCTAGAAGATCACCCTGAAAGAATGCATTCTTAACATCTAACTATATTGTCTTTCTTTATTTACTGCCAAACTCAAAATAATCCTGATAGTGTTCATCTTTGCAATAGGAGCAAATTTTTTTGTATAGTCTACACCAAAAGACTGGATGTACCCTTTAGCTACTAGTCTAGTTTTCTATCTTTATATATTGCCATCAGCCTTATACTTTACAGAAAATACCCATTTACATCCCACTGTTTTCCATCCTGCGGGCAGATCTGTTAGTTCCCACGTGTTATTCCTTACAATGGTTGCAATTTCTTCTTCCATTGTTGTTTTCCACTCTGGATGTTGTCTTGCTTCTTCGTAAGTTTTTGGTATGAGAGTAGAATTTGCATTCATAATAAACACATGATATTCTCTGGGATAATTAGAGTAAGATACCATTTTTTCTAAGGAATAATTCGTTGTTTTCCGTTTTCCTTTTCTGATAGCAATAGGTAAGTCATCCAACTCATCATTAGAATGCTGAGAGACTTCCTGAATCTGATGTGGAACTGATTCTGGGACAGAATTATAATCGGGAGTGATTGATAGCTAAGGAGCAACAACCTTTTTTTCCCCTCTGGTATACACTTGCATGAGAAAATGGCATCTCTTCCTCTCCTTTATCATTTATATGATGTGCTTCTGCTGGTGGAAGTGGCATGACATAGGGAGTCTGCATAGATGAATGATCAACTTCTGCTGAATCATAAAATGAAGTATCTTCATGAAAAGTGACATCCATTGTAAATATAGCTTTCTTCTTAGTGGATCATAGCATTTATAATCTTTTTGGGTAGACGAGTATCCCAGAAAAATATATTTAATCACTCTAGCATCTAACTTATCCCTCAATCCACGATGCACATGTACAAAACAAGTGCAACCAAACACCCTTGGGAGCAAATGAAATTGTTTCTGAGAGGGACACAATAAATGAAATGAAGTATCTCCATGGAGGACACTACTGGGCATTCGATTTATCAGGAAGACTGCAGTTAAAACCGCTTCACCCCAATAGTATTTAGGAGTATTATATCCAATGAAAAGTGTCCTTGCAACTTCTAATATATGTCTATTCTTTCTCTCTGCAATACTATTCTGTTGAGGAGAATGGGCACATGAAGTCTCATGCAAGATTCCCTATGCTAAAAAGTATGAATTAAGGGATTGAGACATAAACTCACCCCCATTATCACTACGGAAAACTCTTATAGCTCTCTGAAATTGAGTATGTACAAATTGGTAGTATATTGAAAGAATATTCTTCACTTCATCTTTCGTTTTCATAAGATATATCATTGTGAATCTAGTGCAATCATAAATAAAGGAAACAAAATACTTATATTCATGCACAGATGTAGTAGAGTAAGGGCCCCAAATATCCGAATGAACAATCTCAAAAGGAATAACAGATTTGTCTTCACTTAAAGGAAAAGAAACATGATGATGCTTAGCCTTTTGGCAAGTCTCACAATTTAAATTCAAATTATTACAATCCTTAAATTTTGACAGTAACATTCTCACCCTTGCATTGCCGGTCCCAAGCCCGGATAAAGGAGGAGGGTTGTGTTAGGCTTCCGACAGCCAGCGTAAAACTTCGTCGGATTTCTACAACATGGATTACAAAAATTATGAGCATGGGGCGTTCCCGCCTAGCGACGTGCTGCAGAGCCCGAATGCAGTAAGAAGTAAGCAAGGGCCACTACATTTTCGCCCGAATGTAGTGAATCAATTGCAGAGAGGGTTCCCACATCATGGACGGGTGTGGGTAAAGAAGTTAGTCCCGCTACATTGCCGCCCGAATGTAGTGAAAAATTTTCAGAGAGGGTCTCCGCATTTTGATTATGGACGGATGCGGGGGTAAGGAAGCTAGTCCTAGATAATAAGATTCGTATTGGTTCTTGGAATATCGGAACATTATCGGGTAAGCTAATGGAGGTGGTAGATACTATGATTCGGAGAAAGATTCATATTCTATGTTTACAAGAGACAAAATGGGTTGGAGAAAAAGCAAAGGAGATAGATGATACAGGTTTTAAATTATGGTACTCAGGTAAAGAAAAGGCCCGAAACGGAGTTGGTATTATCATAAATAAAGATTTAAAGGAGAGTGTAGTAGACATACAACGATATGGTGACCGAATCATGACATTGAAATTAGTGTTAGGAGTAGAGGTTTTGAATATAGTTTGTGCTTACGCACCCCAAGTAGGACTAGAAGATAGTATAAAGACAGTTTTTTGGGAAGAGTTAGATAAGGTGTTTCAAAAGATTCCACAAAGGGAGATGATTTGTTTAGGAGGAGATTTAAATGGACATGTCGGTAAAGAGGCATTAGGATATCAAGGGATTCATGGAAACTTTGGTTATGGGGATATAAACGAGGAAGGTAGGGAGATTTTAAATTTTGCTATGTCATTTGATCTCTTTATAGTCAATACAATCTTCAAAAAACGAGATGAACATTTAATTACTTATAAGAGTGGCTTATCACAAACACAAATTGATTACTTTATTTGTAGAAAAAAAGATAGAGCGTGTTGTAAAGATTGTAAGGTAATTAGGAGAAAGCTTAACCACCCAACATCGACTTTTAGTTATGGATTTACAAATAAAAAAATGGACAAAGAAGAAAAGAGTGCATCGAGCTATTCGGACTAAATGGTGGAACCTCAAAAGTGAGAAAGAAGATATATTTAAACAAAAAGTCCTTCAAGGAGATGTTTGGAATTATGTTGGCACACCCTCTGATATGTGGAACAATATGGCTATACATATTAGGAAAGTGGCGAAAGATGTGTTAGGGGTATCTAAGGGAGGTGTACCGGCACAAAAAGAAGCTTGGTGGTGGAGTGAAGTAGTACAAAACAAGATCAAGGCAAAGAGGGCATGTTACAAATTACATTATACTAAGAAAACTAGTGAAACTTTAGAAGCTTATAAGAAAGCAAAAAAGGAAGCAAAAAAGGCCGTTAGTGAAGCAAAAGCTAAGATTTGGGAGGACTTATATAAAAAACTCAACTCAAAAGAGGGTGAAAGAGACATTTTTAGGATAGCTAGGGCTAGAGATAAGAAAACTAAAGATCTTAATTATGTTAGATGCATAAAAGACGAGGATGAAAAAATTCTAATGGCAAATGATGATATAAAAAATAGATGGAAAAACTATTTTTATAATCTTTTTAATGAAAATAAAGATGTTAGTATTAGTTTAGGAGATTTAGCCAAGTCAGAAAAGTATATAAACCACAATTTCTACCGACGTATTCAAAAGAATGAAGTCAAAGAGGCTCTTAAACATATTAAGAGTGGTAAATCGGTAGGACCAGATAATATTCCTATAGAAGTTTGGAAAATACTAGGAGAAATAGGAATCACTTGGCTCACAAGACTATTTAATGAAATATGGAAAAACCAAAAGATGCCCGAGGAATGGAGACAAGTACACTTATACCCATATATAAAAACAAGGGAGACATTCAAAATTGTGCGAATTATCGAGGTATCAAGTTAATGAGTCATACTATGAAATTATGGGAAAGAATTATTGAACGTAGGTTAAGACAAGTATCAAGTACAACAGAGAACCAATTTGGATTTATGCCTGGTAGATCTACTATTGAAGCGATTCACCTTTTGAGACGTCTTATGGAACATTTTAGAGCAAAAAAGAAAGACCTTCACATGATATTTATTGATCTAGAAAAAGCTTATGATAGGGTACCGAGGGAGGTTCTTTGGAGAACTTTGGAAAAAAGAGGTATCCCATTGACATATATTAACCTTATAGAGACATGTATGATGGTGCAAAAACATGTGTGAGGACTCATGAAGGAACGACAGACTTCTTTGAAGTTAATATTGGGTTACATCAAGGATCAACTTTAAGTCCATACTTATTTATAATGGTGATGGATGAGTTAACAAAACATATTCAAGATGAAGTACCTTGGTGTATGTTATTTGCAGATGACATTGTATTAGTGGAGGAGTCTAAGGAAAAAGTTAATAGAAAATTGGAACTATGGAGAGAAACATTAGAAAACAAAGGCCTCCGACTTAGTAGAACAAAGACAGAATATATGGAATGTAAGTTTGATCATTTGGCTACTTTAGAGGACATAGAAATTAAAATTGGCACACATTGCATTCCCCAAAAGGAAAGTTTTAAATACCTAGGGTCAATTTTTCAAAGTGATGGAAGAATTGATGGAGATGTTACACATAGAATTAATGCTGGTTGGTTAAAATGGAGAGGAGCATCAGGTATTCTTTGTGACAAGAAGATACCATTAAAATTAAAAGGTAAATATTATAGAGCAGCAGTTAGGCCTGCCATGTTTTATGGTTCTGAGTGTTGGGCAGTTAATCATCAACATGTACAAAAGATGTCTGTGACAGAAATGAAGATGTTGAGATGGATGAGTGGTCATACAAGAAAAGACCGTATACATAATGAGGTTATTAGAAACAAATTAGGAGTGGCACCAATAGAGGATAAAATGAGAGAACATCGTTTAAGATGGTTTGGACATATAGAAAGAAGATCAAAAGAAGAACCTGTAAGAAGGTTAGAAAACCTAAATTTGGAAAGTATTAAAAGAGGTAGAGGACGACCACAAAAGTGTTGGAAAGAAACAATAAAGAATGATCTAGCTTATTGGGAGTTAACTGCTAACATGGCACACGATAGAGATCTGTGGAAACAAAGAATCCATGTAGCCGACCCCGTCTAGTATGGGAAAAGGCTTAGTGGTTGTTGTTGTAACATTCTCAGCTTAGATAATGGTAAATGTCTTAATCTTTGATGCCATCGAGATATGTCATCTTTCTGTTCCCTGGTGATCACAATTGATTGCAGTGCTGCTCCTTTATGATCCTCGCAAAAATATAAGCCTCTTCTCACACTACCCTGTCCAAAGATCCTTCCCGTCTACATCTCCTGAAAGTAACACCCAGTAGAATCAAATATTATACTACATTTTTTATCTCTAGTCATAGCAAACACAGATAATAAGTTGACTGAGATATTTGAAACATACAGGATATTCTTTAAGATACCAAACGAAGTAGTAATACTTTCTTTTCCAGCTATGGGAGTATAGAAACCATCTGCGAGTTTGATATTAATGTTGTCTTGAGACAATTCATAATTATCAAAAAACTCTCTTTGATTGACCATATGATCTATCGCACCTGAATCAAAACCCAAATACGTGAATAAGAAGAACCAATATTACCCTGAGTCAGGAAAGAAAAAGGATATGCCACCGTGGCCTGAGGATCACTGTGAGATGATGTAGACGCAGATTATGAGTTAGTCTGGCTTTAAGGAGTTCAATTTCTTTCTTCATATCTACTAATGAGGCCGTACTATCATCATTCCTTGGTTTTTTTGTCTGATCATTACTGAAGTAAGCCATGTTGGATCGATTCTGATTCTGAAACTCAGTAAGTACTCCAACTAATTTCTAACATGTTTCTCTCGTATGGCGTGATTTTCCATAATGTGAACAGATTAACTTATCCTTGTCTTCAGAAGTGGTCCCAGATCTGCCTACCTCCTCTTTTCCTAGAAAAGGTGGGAGTAGATGTACCTCTTCCTACGAATGCAGAAGTTTCTGATATATTCACTTTGGTTTTCTTTTCTAGCTGCTTTCTATCCTCTTCACGAAATAGGAGAGAATATATTGTACTCATTGCTCAAGTGTGCAGCTCTGGCATTTGGTTTTGGAGTAGAATTGTAATTGCTCCTACAACCTCTGAGTTCTGCATAGTACTCACTGATAGTTCTTCCTCCCTGTCTGCACTTTCTAATCTTTTCTATAAGATCATACTTCTTTGAAATATTTTTTCTCAAGGCATAAGCCTCCTGTACTGCCAACCATATCTGACTGTTTCCAAGAACATAAAGGTACTTTTAATGGTTAAGTTACTTCACCCGTTATGTAATCCCAACGCTCCCTGGCCATAATTGCTAGTTCAATTGAACGAGCCTACTGGAAATAATTTTTTCCATCTAATTTCAGATTGGTTATCTGAAACCCTTCATTTTTATCTATAGAACATTATTCATTTTTATCACCCATCTTGGTTCTTTCCATGAATATTTCCAAGGTAATCCTTTCTTTTTTTTTAATCAACTACAATTTAAATTAAATACACTTGAAACATGATCAAATCAGTTGTGTGTGTATGAAATACACCAAGAAACTGAAATACCTTAGGAATCTGCTTCTCACTTCAAGAACCCATGAACCCTAAGTTACTTGTGCATAACCCTCTGTTATATACTTCATAAAATCGTGAAACACGATATGAAGAAGAAACAGAATACCGATGTAATCCACAAAATCACTAATATAATTTGCACTTCATCGATTCCTTAATATTAATATGAAATATGCAAATCACGGTATCTTCAATCCAATCGATAGAATCCCCTCTTTTTATGGATTCTTTCTATGATCATTAAAATAGAAGAAAACATTCAACCAAACAATCAAATAGGCTTACAATTTAGGTTGAATCCACTTAATCGGCATGAGAACACTTCATAATGGCTAAAACTTCGCGATTAGGCTCTGATACCATGTCGATTTGATCCTCTAAAATATATTTTATTCATTAGAAAACAGAAGAATACAAGAGGAAATAAAGAAGGGTGCAAGTCGGCACCCCTTGGCTGTCGCCACCTGCTGCACGTTTTTTCACACACCCTAACCCTAATGACAACATTTTAAATACTATTAATCTAACTTGAAAGACTAAAATACCCCTAATTAGTAACTAATAGGATTCGGGTCCCAATGGATCAGATTGGGATCCAAACCGTACATAACTCACACTAATTACATAGAACTCAACATAAAGATATTACACGACACAACCTAGACTCTAAACATTATGTCAACTTGCTCTTCACAACATGTATACCAGCCTCCCTCACCGTACCAAGAAATGATAAGGCATCTTTGATATCTTTCTTGCAAGTAAATAACTAGGAGCCCACACAGTTTCGAGTCAAGAACCCCATACACTTTCACATAGGCATTCAAAAACCTTTGTACATTTCCATCATCCCTATTGCGCATGAGTGCCTTGATAATTGAATAATAGTTGTTTCTAGTTACACTGAAGCGCTTTTTTCTCATAAGCTGACACACTTCAAAGCCTTCGTAATAACCCCTGTTTACAAAACCAACTGATCACGCCATTGCAGACAAAGGTCTGCTCCTCGACATCCAACTCTTCCATGCACTGAAGTATCTTGAAAGCATCCTCAGATTTCCCTTTCTTCCAATGTGATTTTATCAGAGACATATAGGTAATAGCATCAGGAACTAAACCCTTCTTAACTAGTTCTGCAAATATTTCAACTGCAAGAGATAGCATACCTTCCCAATACAACCCTCCAATGATACAATTGTAATTGGTGGTGATAGGGTGTAACATGGACTGTCTGTAATCATTGAATGTTGTAATTTCCTCATGAACCGATCCTCCTTTGCAGAGGCCATCAATAAGAACACAATATGTAACAGAATCAGCAGTAAGACCCATTAGAGGCAATTGCTTAAAGAACTTATGAGCCTCTCCAAGTTTTCCAACCAAACACAATGCTTTAATGAGAACGTTGCATGCTACTATATCCATAGATAGATCAGCTCGGTCCATGTTCTCCATTGTCAACGTAACACCTTCCACATTTTTTTCCTTGCAATACCCATGCAGAATTGTGCTATATGTGAAAATATCACCCGTTTCTATTCCTTCTAAAATCTCACTAGCCCCTTGAGTATTGGGAGCTTTACCTAGCCCATTAATGACAACATTGTAAGTAATAAGTGTAACTGGAATTTGCTTTATCTCCAATTCCTCGAGCAAGCAGAACACCTGTCCCATATCTCCCTCTTTACACAATCCCTCTATCACAGTTGTATAACAAACTTCATCTGCTTGCACTCCAAACTGTTCCAGCCGGACGAACAAATCCAATGCCTCATCTAATTTACCCTTTTGGCACAATCTCCGGATGATTGTGGTATAGGTCACTATACTTGGTCTCAACCCTTCTTCAAACATGTTATACAAAAGACCTACAGATCGATCGACATCTCCCAGCTTAGAAAATCCATTTATCAGAATAGTATAGCTTGTCACATCAGACTCGATTTCCAATGCTTTCATTTCTTTATGTTAAAGGTGTCTATTGGTAACAATAGGTTATCACGAGATCTATAGGGGTGATGCATTGATGGCCATGCATTCATGTCATGTATCATGATTGACCGGAATAATTCAATTCTCCTATTATGGCCACATAATATCAATCACTTAGTTGGGCATCTTGAAGGATGTACAGCTACCGTCCTCTTCTAGGACGCGATCCCATTCAAAGAATAATCTATTACTAAACTTTTAGTCATGACAATTTAGGTTTATAGGGATAGACACACATATACTAAAAGTATCACATAATACAAAGTGTCATCCTATTCACCCAACAACTTTTACTGTCACATTGAACCTACTTCGTGCGATCTAACTCAGTTAGGTTGGGTTGTCACTGCTTGTGAATAAATCATAGGTTTCAGTCTCATCCCAAACCTCGATTTCTAATAGACCTTTAGTGTTATCTTTGGATTGAACAAAATCTACCAGCCATAACCCCATGAGACACAAGAGCTCTTACAGCCTTCAATCTAACTTGGATGTATCTCCGTTGCTTTTTGTTGTACTTGGAACTACTGATCTTAGCAATTATAGTCATATTATCACAGTATATTGAAATTACAGGAAGCGGTTTCTTTGCCATAGGTAAACTGGACATGAGTCCGTTAAGCCATTCAACTTCTAATTCAATCTCATCTAAAGCACACAATTTTGTCTCAAAGGTAAAACGAGTCAGAACAATCTGTTTCTTAGATTTCCAAGTGACAACACCACCACCCACAAGAAACACATATACAGTGACCCCATTACTCTCAGAATTCTTTGTTATTCGACTAGCATTACTAAATCCTTTAAGAATTGAATGATATTTACTGTAATGTAGTATAAGAAAAAAAATTCTCTTCACATAGCGAAGCACTCTGTCTAGAGCTTCCCAATGGATTCTATCTCGATAATTGTTGTATATACTCAACTTACACACAATAAATGCAATATCTGGTCATATACAGTTGGTTAGATACATCAAACTATCGATAATTTAAGAGTATCGTTGTTGATACATTGGAATACCACTTTCATTCTTATATAAAGCCTTAGATGAATTATATGGGTCTTAAATGGTCTATAGTTTGTTATCCAAATCTTTCTAAGACTTTCTCAATGTAGTGACACTTAGAGATTACTATACCATTAGTAGACCTTGTGATTTTAAACCCTAAAATCATATCCATCGCACTCATATCCTTCATCTCAAACATACTATATAATAATAACTTAGTCACGGATAAGGATAGGATGATACAGTTTCGGATAAGGTGGGGCAATTCCGGATAAGACGAGACCGTTAGGATAAAGCGATGCATCGTTTGGATAGGATCCAAGATCTGTGATCCACATGCGCACCTATAAATAGGTGATTAGGAGTCCTTAATCACGTATTTCACACTGTTTTACCTTTCTCTCTTTCGGTCTTTTGCTTCTCTCTCTTCCCGTAGTGTTGTTATGGTCCTTGTGTCTGTGGTTCGGTCTCTATTGAGGTGTGTTTGAGGTCAACTCGAAGCCAAATACGTACTCTTTGAGTTATGTGTGTTTTATTCTTTGAGGTCTTGGAGGAAGGCACAGGTACCCGTATGTATTTATAGCGAGGTGCTGATTTCTCTAAGACAAGTCTGCAAGAGCGATTCGCACAAATAAGTTTATGATTTTGCTTTTGCTTTTGTTTTTCGTACAGCTTGATTATGGCTTATTTTAGATCTATGGCTGTTGTTTATGATTGAGACATGTTTACATTACTACACATGTACGTCTACTATTTTTTCCAACAATTACAGTCACCCTTTGAAGTGTTAATGCATGCTCGGCTGGATGCGACGTGGCAGATCCAACAACCTGCCCTAACCATTGCCACTTGGCGACAATCGAACAACTAATGGACAGCAGGAATTAAAAATTAGCCTCCTTCAGTGATTCCAAGGTTGTCATCTATGAAGGAAAGCGAAGTCCAATATACTCCTCACGAAGCAATTGAAAGTCTAAGCTTGTACATTATAAATGGAAGCACTTTTAACAGCATAATCCCTGAGAATAAACTATAAAGTGGTTGATGGCAGTGGATAAACCAAACAGCTAAGTTTTCAGGAAATTAGTGTCTCCAGATTTACGGTGCAAAGCCACAAGGATGTGGAATTTCACTGGGAACAGTTCCCGACCGTGACATTAGATGCAAGTGCCTCTGTGGAATAGAACTTTGAAAATCATGATTGCAGGGAAGCAGCTATCTACATAATCTCGTGAAACTAGATGAAAAAGATCAGAGGGCTCACGTAGAAATTTGCAGAAAAGTGAATTATCTTGTCAGTGTGACATGTTACAGTAGTATTGTACACATCGTCACATGTTCTCTATAAAAATAGAAAGGCAGGGATGTATGAAGGAAATAAAGCTGTTTGCTGCGACTCAAATTTCCAAATTGCAAATTACCATAAATAATCAGCTTTTGACAACTACCTAGAAACAGTTTATATCATATTGATTTCATATATGCATCTACTGAGAGTTTTCAGCATGGCTTTTTTATCATCTAGCGCTCAATCTGAATGGTTACATGTGTGATGTTGTACTCTCTCTGCAAATAGTTAATAACCTTATTCAGAACCAAATCTGCATCAGCCTCTGGCTTTATCTTCACATGGCACGACATGAGAATCTTTCCCACAGTAATTGCCCATACATGCAATTCATGCACAGCAACCACTTCTTCCATTTCACACAAGCCTCTCTCTAGTCTCCCGGCGTCGATCTCCCTCGGCGTGCTCTCCATCAAAACGTCCAAGATACTCCTCAGCATTCGAATTGTCGTCGCTAATACGATCATGGAAAAGAAGAGAGTGCAAACCAGGTCTACCACCTTCCATTGTGGCTTCCACCATATTAAACCACCTCCGATCATCACCCCAATGCTCTGAATTGAGTCACCAAGAACATGAAGATAAGCACTCTGTATATTGATATTCCTCTTCTTTGGCTTTGGCTTGTTCTTCTCACCATCCTTTGATTCCGGGTGCTTATGATCGTGATCCTTTTCATGATGATGCTCGTCCTCATCATCTTTATGGTCATGCTCCTTTTCGTCGTGTTTGTGATCGTGACCGTGATCGTGGCCGTGGCCATGATGAGCATGGCCTAACAAGAAAGCCATTACCAGATTCACCAACAAGCCACAAGCTGCAATTATGAACATCAAGAGACCATGAACTTCTTTATTTCCATGAATTATTCTGACAATAGCTTCATAGACCAAAATCCCTGTGATGAGCCAAATTAGCTGGATGGAGACGAGCGTGCCAAGAATTTCGACTCGGAAAAAGCCGTAACTCCGGCGAGGGGTGGCTTCCCAGCCAGATGCCAAGAGGGAGAAGAGAGAGATTCCA
The DNA here is from genome assembly GCA_036023115.1 of Brasenia schreberi. Lineage (NCBI taxonomy): Eukaryota > Viridiplantae > Streptophyta > Magnoliopsida > Nymphaeales > Cabombaceae > Brasenia > Brasenia schreberi. Next base: position 3,592,168 of record JAYKKT010000091.1, read on the forward strand.
AAGGCGACGACGTCGGAAAGAAGATGAGCCGCGTCCGTAAGTATGGCAAGACTGTTCGCTTTTATCCCTCCGACTACTTCAGCAGCCATGAAGACGAGGCAGAGGAGCATGGCGAGGCCGAGCTTTCTCATGGCACGAGAGCGCTCCGCAGCTTGCTTGCTGCGGCTGTCAGCGTCGGCGAAGCCACACCGAGCCCCAACACAGGCCTCGTTCGAGATCGATTTTTTCGGAACTCCGGCGATTGGGAGCTCTCTGGCTATCTCAATTATGTGGGATGTTGTTGATGTTGATCCTTCCATACTTGTCCTCTGAGCCATCTAAGGAAAACGGCAAATAGAAGATTGTTAGCAGCATACATACATACAGAGAGAGAGGGGGGGGAGGGGAAGGAGACAGGTACGTCGGTATCTCTCTCAAGATGATTAAACACCATGAACAAAGCCTTACTGATGATTAAACACCATGAACAACGCCTTACCGTAGAAATGCGCACCGTAAAGATCTGGGTGTTTTGTATATGTTTGAGAGAGAGAGAGAGAGAGAGAGAGAGAAGAGATACTTTTGATCTACTTTTAAGAAGAAGAAATGCGTACGGATGAGAAGGAATCAACAAGAAGAGGGTTCTGCAACCTTACCTAATTGTATTATTCAATGAGGTGAAAAACTGACAAGCCCGACCCCAACGAGTTAGTCGCTGCACACACAATATTATCAGAAACCGTTCGCTTCCTTCGTCGCTAATTTGATGAGGGAGAACAAGAAAATCGAGTTGAGAAAGAGAGAGGGAGTCATCCAGAGAACGTTCTACAAGCAAACAAATAAATAGTTTTCTTCAGAGAGAAGGAGAGAGGTTTGCCTCAAAAGGAGATACCTGCGATCGGACGATGATCACTATGAGAGAGAAAAAGGAAATGGAAGAGAGGGAGTCAAAAGTCTGGAAAGATATGGAATGATCACGAGACACGTCTCCGATCCTATGAGGAAAGCGACGATCCTTTTTGTGGGAGTTGCCAGCTTTCTTCTACCAGTGAACAGAAAAAATCTTTTTGATTCGGATAGGCGGGTGAATCCAACTGCCTACCTTCCCTCCCTCATAGCCACTTAAGCCTACCGAATCCACCGACTCTCATTCCTCACGTGATGTTCTCGTTCGTTTGTAAGTGTTCACGCTTCGATTTTAATTTTTAACTTTACTTAAGGGTTTCTCCTATTTTGAGAACTTTACATGACGGTTTGTGGTATTTTAGAAATTCAAAACAACAACAACAACTGCTACATGGATTCTTTGTTTCGAGGGAAACCTATCATGTGCAGTTAACTCACAATAAGCTAGATCATTCTTTATTGTTTCTTTCCAACATTTTTGTGGTCGTTCTCTTTCTTTTAATACTTTTCAAATTTATTTTTTTTAACCTTCTTATAGGTTCTTCTTTTGATCTTCTTTCTACATGTCTAAACCATCTTAAATGATATTCTCTAATTTTATTCTCTATTAGTGTCACTCTTAATTTGTTTCTAATAACCTCATTATGTATACGATATTTTAGAAGTTCAATTTAAGTTAAAAAATTAATTTAATATGATATAATCAAAGATATTATTAGATTTTAATCAAAAGATAGAACAAAGGTTTATTTTGTTCAAACATTTACAATCCATTTTATAGTCGTTATTAATCTCCACCACTCCACCAACCTTCTCAATACCCGAAAAACTTTTATGTGACGGCTGAGTGGTGTAGATTAATAACGACTATAAAAGTTTTTAGGGTATTGAGAAGTTGGTGGAGACCCGAGAACCTCCTAGTTGGTCATGATTCCTTATTTGATGAAATCAAAACACGACTCGAACCCGAACCGGTAGTTCAAAAATTGATTCTCAACCCATTCTAGTGGTTTTGTTTTCTTTTCAATTTTGATTCAAGCTGGAAATATAACTGAACCAAAGTGAAACCCAATTGGTTATAGTTCATTGTTCTATCTTACCGAAACAGGTCATCTCTTATCTACTAAAAATCAAACTATAAAAGAAAATGCTCGTAATTAGCAATAAATGGGTTGGTATAATGTTCTAGAGGAAGGACCCTAACTGTTAATGCAATAAATGTTGTAAAGTGGTGGGTTGAGGGACGGACATAGAATCTCTTTAAGAGTGAGGGAGTAGCCCATCCAATGGTTTAGTATGGACGAACTATGTATTATATTCGATAGATTTCATAGTGGACTATAGGCTTTAAGTTGATTTTCGAAATTTAGGACAGTTGCCCCACCTCGTCTCGGGGCGAACTGTGTATTATATTTGATCGATTTTATCTTAGACTATAGGCTTTAAGTTACAACAAAAACAACAACTAAGCCTTTTCACATACTAGAGAGGGTCGACTACATGGATTCTTTGTTTTCATAGATCCCTATTATGTGTCTATAGGCTTTAAGTTGATTTTCGAAATTTAAGATAGGACAGATGCCCCACCTTGGCTCTGTGCGAATTATGTATTATATTCACTCGATTTCACCATGGGCTATAGGCTTTAAGTTGATTTTCATGATAGCATACAACAAAAATTTCAAACACTGCCACCCAAAGGCCTATTCGTGGCCCATGCTTATTCTGTTGTTGTTGTGGGTCGACTCACTTTGAGGCGAGGTGAGGCATGCGAAAAACTGTTGGGTTCACTAGAAATACGAGTGTATTTTGTAGATTCGAAATATAAGTGTACTTCACTTGAAATATAAATACGTCTCACCTCAAAAGAATTCTTGGGTCCACCACTGGTTGTTGTTAGTTGTGTGTCTTCGGATTCGGGTTGCACCAATTGGACTCATTAAACAACCTAGTTCTCATTAAAAAATATATTTTAATAAAAATATGTAAAAGAACTCCATGCAAACATTTTATGTCATTATGAGAAAATAAAAGTCTTTTATATTTTCTATTTTATTGTTATTATTCTTACTAAATGTAGAAACAAATCAAAGATATCGATTGCACCCACAGTGTTAGCTCAATGGCAAGGGGCTCTGTAAACCTTGCTGCAGGTGGAGAGTTCGACTCCCTGGTGGTGCATGTGTGTTTGTGTGTGTTAGGCTTTGGCCTCTCTTTGTAACCCAAAAAGTAAATTAGAATATTGATCTTGACTCTGTTTGGTTTGGATAGGATTAAGACATAACCCAATCCAGTGGTGTCGTGCAAGCCGACATGCAGGGTATGCTATGAACCCAGGTTGAACCTTGTTTAGGCTGAAGCCTCGCTAGGTTCAGTCCAATTTTCGGGTTGTTCGATCCGAAAAATCATATTCAGGGCCTATAAGAAAAATATTAGCAATACCCAGATCATGGTTCAGATTCAGGCTTGATATAAATCTCGTAAACCGGATTGGATTGCTTGCACCAGGTATCTAACTCAATGGGTTCGGATCAAACCCAGCGCTTTGGTACTTTGGGTCATACCCTTGAGTTTTACATCATTGAAGGACACAGCATACAACTATCAGGCATGAAGATCCCATAAACCGAATAATTTCGTGTCCTATGTTATATTGCCAAATTTGCCATCAATCTCGTGTTTCGGTTCGTGATCATGTTATTTTGTTTCATGGTTGTGTCAAGAGTAAGTCAGTCTCAACATAACTCTATCTTTATCTTGTTACTATGGCTACACGAAACACCAGCTTTTCGGGTTATGTTTGGGACCGGTTTTAATTTCATGTATATAGTAAGAATAAAATTGCCTTGTTTGACTCGTGGGGCGCGCATACCTGGCTTCGGCGTTCAGTTGTACCCAAAAGAGAAAAAAAAGTATTCTCCCTCTTTCTTAAGGTTGTGTTTTAGATATCCTTAATAAAATTTTAATTTTCTTATATTTTTTTAAAAAATGTTTATAATTTTTGAACCCATAAACAACATAGAAATTAAGAGGACAGAGTAAGTCATTAAAGAAATAATGAAGTTTCTTTCTTCATTTTTGCACCAAGAACAAATATTGCACAAAGGTTGACGAATCTCCTATTTATTTGGGTTCCCTCTCTAGGAAATAGTCCATACTTAGTCGTATTTAATTTCTTGTAACAAGGTTTCATGATTTCAACCACTGGCCACCGCTTTTCATTACATTTTACTACTCTTTTATTACTTGAAACCATCTTTTACAAGTCAAAACCATCATTCTCACCATCAAAATCACATACATAGAGAGAGAGAGAGATTTTTTAGGTGGTTTTGATGGTGATTTATTAATCAAAAATGGTTTCAAATGGTGAAAGAGTTGTTGAAGGTGATGTAAGAGTTGTTGAAGGTGATGTAAGGCGTGGCCTGTTATTGAAAAGGTGAAATCATTCGCGCTTGAGGGAGTATGGACTACTTGCTTTCTCTCTCTTTCTATATATATATATATAGAGAGAGAGAGAGAGATATGTTGACGCATGATGTAGGAATAAGAGCACTTTTTCCACTTTTCTAGAAAAATCGGAAAGTGGTGTCAAATATTCTTAATTTAATGGAATAAGTTCCAAAATCCATATGTACCAAATAGGATATGGTGGCGGCCAAAGTGGACCCGCTGCTGCTTCATGGAAGGTGGAGTGGGAATCGGGTATCCATTTCATGATTTTGGTTCGTTAGTATCGCATTCTTTCGTGTTTGTGTCAGAAGCAGGTGAACCCAGGTTGTATCTAGTGTATCTCCATACATCCTTCAACACAAATTTAAAACTCTTAGCATCGATTAAGGTACATTCTAGCCTACCATAAAAACAACTTCTAATTTATATAAATGAAGAAAAGCTTGGATGTAAGTAGAATATCATATAATACAAGTCTAATTCTAAAATGCATGTGATACAAATATGATAGGATGGGGATTCCCTATACAATTAACTATATTGCACAGGCCATCCCTTGTATCGTACGATATCCACAACCTAGAGTCAACCCGAATATGATCTGATTCGTGTTACTTTGAGTGGACACGTGCTATCGAGACTCATACCAATAATACTAGGGTCAACCTGTAACTGTCAACCCGAACACAAGTGATTTTCTTACTTTGAATGGATACGAACCCGGACTTTAGGGTATTTTATGGGTTTGGTAATATGGCATATGACATTTTCCATCACCTGTTGAAACCAATGCCAAGCCTTTCCATCACTAGATGAGATGGATTACATTCAATTCTAAGTTATATTGGTTAATACCCATATCCAAATCCAAGAGAAAAAGATCATGTTTTTTTTCTTTTCTTATTTTTGGTACAATAGGGAGGTTGAAGCCATATGCACACCCTCGGTATCAAACTCATGACCTTCCATTTGTGAGTAGACCCCCTACGATAAGAACAACAACTAAACCTTTTCTCATACTAGACGGGATCGGCTACATTGATTCTTTGTTTCCACATAGCCTAGATCTGCTAACTAGGAAAAACTTCTCTTTGAGAAAAATGTTTTTACAGATGAACTAAAGTGATTACAGAGCATACCACAGTGATCAAACACATCCAAACATATAATTAGATCTAAAAGAGTATACTTCATGGATGCTATACGTGAAGTTTAGCCATAAAAGAGGTATAAATACACATGACGAGTCATGTGGACACTGAACGGAGTGTGATATTGTTCAGAAAGTTCTCATCACAATCTATAAATAGATGGTTCGAGCCAACATTTTGGTTATGAGATACGGAATCAGCAAGTTTGATCATGTTCATGTAAGTCCATGTCTATTTCTATTTTTTTTTTGCAAGAAAGAATAGTAGGGAATTAGTATTGTATCAATGTTGTTGATGTCTGCAACTTGGTTGTACTCGTGCAAGGCAAGGCGTCTTCATTTTATCATGCAGAAAATTCATCATTAACTACTTGTATCCGAAAAATTGAATTTGATAATAACAAATTAAGGCTAAAGAAGAGTGTGAACCATCATATGCCTTGAAGATTTTATGCATTACTTTTATTTTTGTTCTTGTTAATGCAAATTTTATTGAATTAAAATAAGCATGATTTTGACATCAATGACATCGACAATCTCGCTTTTGCGAAATAATTCAATAGAATGAGGCCAACAACTACGATCATGAGTTGGTAAATATGCTATTACTTCACCCTAAGAAAGATTAAGGTTATAACCGATGGTAAAGCTGAAAGTTATTCTCCTTATTCTAAAGAATTTCCTAGATCATCCACTGTGCATGTTGTCACCTTCCAACTAGCTTGTGGATATAGATAAGAACAAGACATTTCTTGGCTTGGTAGTCAACTCACAAGTTAAAGGTCATGACTTCGATATTCCCGGGCATGTAATTGGCTTTGACCTCCTATTGCACCCAAAAAACAACAAATTGAATCTCGAATTGGCACGATTTATGAATCTTAAATTGCCAATTCAAACAGTAGCGTTCCATTCAATTCATGGATTCCATCTCTTTCTTGAAAATAATTCGATTTGGAAAACGATAATGACCTTGTTGGTTCTCATATCAAGGATGTGCAAGACAAAGCCGTGGAAGATTCATGGTGAAGGCACTAACCTTGGGCAGACAAGATCAATTTTTGGTATGTCATGAAGGTGTTAATCATGGATAAGTTTTTTTTTTCAGAGACAAGGTCTTTCACTTACAAGCTCGCAATCGAAGTACGACAAGAAAATTGGTTTAATAGCAGCGACGGAGCGTCATATAGCAAATATTTTGTTGTAGTTTCTATAGTCTAAGCTTTTTGTAGAGTTTTTTATTGTGTGTATGAGAAGAGGGGGTGGCACTTCGACTTTGTTCGATCTCTCTTTTTCTTTTCTCTTCCTTTTTCTCTCTTTTTCTTTAAAGTGAAAGAGACGGCGCGAAGAGTGCAGAGAAAAGCAATTTTGTGTCAATGAGAAGGTTGGTTGTGCATGTCATGAAAAGTTTAATTGAGCACTTGTTCCCTTTGAGCAAGGTCTGGAGTTCAAGTCTTGCAAATGGAGAAAACCAGCATTGAAGAGCTTTTACTCCTATAGTTGGCTGACCCAATTTAAACAGGATCAGATGGGGTCCTTGTGGGATTTAAGATATGGAGATTTTAGCCCCCAACTCCCTCAAAACAAAATAAAAAGGATGGAAGATAAGGTTTTCAAATTCTGGAGAACTCTAATGAATCTGTATTTTAAGGATTTATGCAAAGTTAGACTCCTTTTTTATTCACAAGATGGGGTTAGGAATTAGTTGACCAGATTTTAAGATTCAGATTGAGCTCAAGGAGAAGAAATTCGTTTCGGTGATCCATCGTTCCATAAAAAATTACTTCCAAGTAACCACTTCTAAGTTATTCCCCTTAAGCAAGGTCTTGAGTAGCTGCATGAGTGGCTAACACTATAGGTGCAGCAGAATCTGTGCTGAGGGTTGCGGCAACAGACTCTTTCTCAAGGCATGGGATTTCTCTTGCCATTAATTTTCTTTTAAGAGTTCATTTATGACTCTTGTTGCTCTATCTTTTTACTTGATCTAGTAAAACGAAAGTAAACTTTTATGTGTCAGAAAACTCTTTTCACCTGTCTGATAATGGTTACCTTACTACTATTTATTTCTTCTAAATTGTTTCATAAGTTGCACGGAAAATGATCTATGTTCTATTTGTTATTTGATTCACTGAAAGGGAGATAAATAAAATATATGATTTCTCATAAGTTCGTTTGAACTGTTAGAATTAATAATTTCTGTTCTTATGTTTACTTTTCGCTCACAGAAAACTTTATTTGACCCTTTTTCTCTTCCTATTTTCTTTTGTCTCATCAACGTCCTTGCTTCATGTGTTTTATATGTCCTAGTCTCACAATTTAGTTCAGTCTTATTGATGAATATGTAG